>JABWIB010000411.1:58476-104838 GCA_016617825.1 Platyplectrum ornatum
TGTATATATATATATATATATATATATATATATATATAGTTTAATCATTTTGATAAATGGAAACTGTTCTGTCATGGTATACTATAGTCATTTCATTATGTTTCATCAGTCATATGCATCCTCTTCTGGCTGCTGATGGGATTTTCTTCTGAAGACATGGCTTCTTGCAACCTCCCATTTCACACAATATAAAACAGAATGTCATAAGTCATGTCAAAACGATAGTTTCCATCTCGCGTTGAGATGTATGCAAATGAAGACGACTTGTCGCTATAGGTGGAAGTGCCACCTAGTATAGCCATAGCAAGCTTAAGACTTAGGACTAAAAATGCAGGCGAATATTTTTATTTCTCAAATGTTACTGTGAGCATGGTTAAACAGATACACACGCATGCAATGCTACCTCTGTATACGTGTCCTTGTAGGGCACAACGCAGGCAATCTATGTGCAGTTATGTGCACAGGTTACTAGACTGTAATTTGAACCAGGGCTCGAAGTGGTTGGGTATACGGGGGTATGTCATATCGGCACTTCTCCTACTGTAATTGAAAAACCTCAAATCCCCATTGACTTCTGTTATATGCTGTGTTGTCATAACGTCACTTCTTAATGTCCGTACCCCCACTTCTAATTTTCCACTTCGACCACTGATTTGAACTATATATGGAGGTCCTGAGGTCAAAGAGTGTCAGCCCAGGACACTAGGACTTAGACATGACCTTTGGCTAATGAAAATATAAGCACTGGATCAGGTGCTTGCGTATACCCTTAGTGTACATTGACATAAACCCTTCACTCAGCCCCAAATTCTCAAGTTAAACTTTGATCTGAATTGCTTGTGACAGGGTGTATGTTATATCTTAGCATACATAGCAGAAGAGGCAGGGAAGCGTCTCATGAGCTGATGTACACTTACCTCTGGATCAGCCCCACTATGTCTATCTGGACTAAAATTACTGCCTGATTTGCTATTTTGTGGCTGCTATATACAAAGAAGAGCTACCCCAGGAAAAAATAGGAAAGTCCTGTGTTTGTGTGGGGATAAAATATATATTTATTTATAAGATCATCTGACACAATACATTAATGATATATTTGTTTTGGTACATGTGTCAATGATAGCATTCAATGACATGGCCTATTATTATTTAATGAAGGGGGATGATATTGTTCTGCTTTCACAGAGCACCAAAATATCTACATATGGCTATGACTAACATATTGTCTGGGAAGGGTGGCTTCTGGGTGGGGGATATTTCATTAACATCAAATGAATGGGATTTTCGCATCCCACTAACTCACCAATATTTAACTGTTTAGCTGCCTAGCTAATGACTTTTTCAAGGAGAGTCAGTGTGTAATGTAGAAAGAGTAGTAAAGGGAGAATCACCATTGTATTGAGGCTTTATCATGACATCCATACAAAAAAATACCCATACTTTATTTTATACACAAAATGAAACCAAAACTGTGACAGTCTGTGTAACTATATGGCGCTTATATTAATCTAGGAAAAGATTGGTAGAAGTAATTTAAAAACCAATTACTAAATTGCTGTATAGAGCTGTACTCTACTGCACTTGCACAACCCTACATATCAATATAAAAACTGAAGGTCACAGTGTAGAAAGTGATGAGGATTATCCTAGGGTAAATAACTATGGTGCAGGTGCTATTGATAGGGCAGATGCTGGTTGTGCAATGGAGCTGACAGCTCTAGCATATACAGTGGCTGCCCAGCATCACCAGACCCACAGAAACTCACTATGGGGCCTGGCAATGCTATCCCTTGACCCTGGATCAGAACATTTACTCCAGTAGAGAATGAGATAAAGTGACTTAACGTCTTAGTTTTTACAATTATTACTTTTAAATAGTAGTATGAAATGTATGTATATTCACTAGAAAGTTTAGCTGTATTTGTAAGGTGGCTTCTGCTCCTCTCTATCAGTGTGAATCAGTGTGCTTGTTCTTCTTGTGTCTGTGTTACTGTTGGCTTCAGTGAATCAGGGGCTGACATGAATGTCTATTATTATTGCTACATATTTTGGTTCTTATATATAATAGAAATAAGGAAATAATATTCACATATATTGTAACTGTTTGCTACTAATTAAAGTTCTGTGGGGTTTATTTAAGAATCTTAAGCGACTTAAACATAGAAATTCGACAGCATTTTATTAATCCATGAAACAAAGTTGTTGTTGCCCCTAAGACACCAGACAGCCTGTTCAGCATGCTATGTGTCCCCCATAGCCAGCCTGCCTCCCCCTCCTCCTCCCAAATCTGGACTTAACCCCTGGAGTGCTTNCTAAATCCCTGAGATATCAGGCTCTCCTGAAAGCACAACCTTCACAGCATCACATAAAGAACTATCATGTATTATTAAAATTCAATAACAGAGGGGCTGAGCATCACGTTAACCTGACTTTTCTTTATTCCAGGAATTTTCCTGATGTGTTTAGGAAAATGACATTAGAGCTGTTAAGAGTTAATTACATGGATGGAAAAAGTTAGAAATCTGTTAAACTGTTTCACTAAAAAGGGAGACAAACTTAAAATGTATGATTGCGACAGGGATGTATCTAGATTACAATTTATTAATAATAATAATAATAATAATAATATTAATAATAATAATAATAATGCTGTTCAGTATGTGTGTGCCACACGCAAAAAATATCATTCATGTGAATTGGCTTTTGCTCCTAACAAAGACTAAGCCCCATTTTCTGTGCCAATTCCGGTAATAGCAGAAGCACCATAGATCTGTCCATTGACTGCATCTTTTACGCCAGTCCAAACAAACGGGGGCGACAAAAGCTCTTGTAGAAATCTGTACCAGTGTAAGGTCTGTAGCATGCACCAGCACTGATTGCCTGAAATGAATGTCAGTCACTGCAGACCCACCGATCCATTGGTCTCCCCAAGCAGCAGCCTCTGCCGGGGGGGGAGGATCAGTTTGTGCTGTGTAGATACTGAACATATAGGCACAGCAGCAGCATACATACTCTGCATGTACTCTAGTTGGCTGGCCACAATCCTAGCATCCTACATTGCATCTAGTAAGGTAAGATTGGATTCAGTGTATCATTATGCATGCCCTAAACTATTCTATTATCTCTGCATGGAAATCAAGTACTGACAATTGTCTTTATGCATGCCAGAACTAATAGTCTGCCTATATGTATAAGCGGATGCTTAAAGTTCCTAGTCACGGTCTGAAACGAGGAATAATGACTGATTTTAAATCGTTAAAATGTGTTACATTATGCTGACAGTCTAATGGAGCCCTGCGAGCAGGCATGTGCTTGCATTAATATGTGGCACTGGGTTTCCAGACCGGCAAGGGTTACATTCTTTCTATACAATATGAATTCAGTATGCAGCAATAGTATTATTTAGGATTCCTATATGACTGGGCACACATTAACTCTTTCTGCCCATCTCGTGATATAATCAGTCATCTAGAACTTTTCTTTAGATGCAATGATGCAGCTAATTTGCTTTATAATAAACTGATGTCTGTATAACATCAAGTATTGTGGTCTATATTGTTACACTAAGGATGCACCAGGAAGGACATACAGCAGCGGAATAATTAAGACTGCACAACGCAAACTGTATCAAACTGTCACTCAGCTCAGCACATCTTGTCCATGACTTATGTGAACAGATGTTACATGTTGCAAGCTGATCTCTTATATTAACCAAGATAAATTCACATAATCCTAAAGAGAGATGATAATCGGACACATCTTGGTGCTATGCAAGAACACTCATCCAGTAACTAGGCCACGGGTAACTGATTAGATTATAGTATTTAGGGTTTGGATGGTAAACCATTTCTGGACTGTGAAGAGAGAAGGGAAATGCTCTCAATCAGATAAGACATTGCAGATCGCTCTTCCTCACTTACAGCAAAGGATCTATGATCATGTCATACGGTCATTAAATATCTGTTAACACATTATCTGCCGGAGACGATGGAGCTTTGCTTCTAGCCCTGTAGAACGTGAATGAAGCTGAACGTGGTATGTGATATTCAGCACTGAAGCCATGGACAGCTCCTCTCTGTCACTTGTCAGCAGATCCCTTTCTTCTATAAGGAAATCTGCCTGGGATCTCATTGGTTCCAGACTCCACAGATGTGCAGAGGAATAGCCTGGGTTACCTAGGTGATTCCTGGTCATTTGAAAGCCAAATCGGAGAAGACTGCGATGGGAATTAAACACCGTGGTTTGGCAATTTACAACAATACCTTCCATGATAAGGATGTATGCATAATAATGTATAGAACAACAAGGACATACTGCTTTAAATGCAAGTATCTAAGTGACCTTGTCTTTCTGTGCCCCTGTGTGTTCTCACCAACCCACTGTTTTACAGTCATTGCTCTATTATCAATATATTACAGATTCAAGAAGGTGACAGTATATACGAGAGGCTTTCCTTGTGATAACAGTGATAAAAGGATGCTCCATTTGATTATAGGCCATCTATCTAGCGTGACCATAGTTTGCAACTATAGTTAAGAACAGACGACCACGTATAACATTACCACACATAGGCAGAAAAGTGGAGGGACAAAAGAAGACAGTGGAAAGAAGACAGAGAAAGAGTGGAGAGAGATATGGTGCATACTTTGTACTGTACTCCAGAAAGACAATATATTCATTACATGTACACGTTTATAACTATCCTCCTTACTGAAACTTTATTACAAGATTAGCTTTACTTCCCAAAACATACATGACCTCCATACATATATAAACAGCTTTTGTATAGATCAGAAGTATTTTTTCTATACTGCCTGAGGGGTAATTATAATAGTGGGATGTCACTGGGTGTGAACAGCATTTCTTGGTAACCACCGGTGAGTTGTAACCCTCTGTGTACAAGCAATATCTTATTATTGCCCTCAGAGATCTAACAAGCCCCCAATTATTTTTATTACCTTTACCTCTTCCCATACCTTCTGGTCCACACAGAACTCTGAATAGGACGTAGAAAAAGGCACAACCTGTCCTCCCATAGACGTCCGTATGTGCAGAGGCTGCGGCTTCTACAGTCTCAATCTCTGTGGTTACTTAAATGATTTCATTTGCAATGTATAAAACCCATTTACATGCTGTTTTTTGCAATGCCACAGTATAGTAGCGATATACAGTTACTATCCTTACACCTTCCCCTGGGATGGAATAAGCAGAGGATAGTTTCACAGACAGCTGCATAGGCAAGCACATGAGCAGCAGTGCCTCCGCTACCATTCTGAGCATGCGTAGCTCGCAACAGGCCAACGCACAACTCTGGATCAGGGCCGAAGGATAAGAAATCTTTATATACTTTACTGATTACAATGCAAATATATATTTCCTGAGCAAATGATTTACATGACTGTAGTCCTATATGCGTTTTGTTATATGACCAATGTATTCTATATAACATGTTTATACCTTTTTAATGAGGATACTTGTGACTAAAAGCCGGATCCAGATTTAAGTAATTCCAGCATTCAGTGAATCCGCACACAGATCCCTAGCATATTTTCTTTGCCTTGTCTTTGATTAAAAGCATGGCAGTACTAGGAGTTGTATAGTACATAAGGGCTGAAGCCAGCCCTTACTTACTATTGCCATGCCCACTTATGGGCCCCCCATGCCCCTCCTACCCTATATGCAAATATTGTACATTAAAGGGGGGGCTGGATCCTTGGGATCCGTAAAGAACACAAATAGAGTGCACAATGCGTTTTCCATGGTCTGGATCCGTTCCTATGATGTGATAATAATTTGCTTAGCTCATCATTATCATGTATTTACATTTTTTATATTAATAATAATAATAATAATGATAATAATATTATTGATGTTTTAAAATATCAAATTAATTTATGAAGTTGCCAGTCTTTCTAGTTTATCCTTTATGCCTAACCGTCAATATATTGCATAACATTTATTACCTAATTATTACCTGTTTCTACTTGGTCATATTTGGGTTTCATGGAGACTGTCCAAGCATAACATTAACATAGATATACTGCAAGTGAACTATTGTTTTTACCATTTAAATAAGCACACATGTGATCTATAAAATAAAACTAAAAGCTACATTCAAAGGATATATAATAAATGCCATTATTCACCCAGCTTTTCTTGTTTAGGGAATACACAAGGAAGGTGCCCTTAGTAAGAAATGCAAGTGAGTGATAGACAGTTTAATTAAATAATGGGGCACAAGCCAATATCTTTATAGAACAAAAAACAGATGTGATAGCACCAAATGTGGTATAGCAGCATACACTTTCAGTATTGTATTAACTCCTTGTATAACCTACGGATATGCTTCACTTTGTGACACTCTCCCATCACATGTATTTTTCTGTAGAGTCACAGGGACCATGCATAGATAACAGTCATTAATATACGACTGCCAAAATGTGAACTGCTCTATATATTGTATGCCTTTTATAGTCCTAAGTATTGCATATTGCTGTAATTGAATCATGCTGAAAGAACACCTGTTTCAAATGATAATGGCTACAGGAATTTTATGCAGGAACTCCTAATGGCATGCCTGTGTCACCAATGCAAATTCATATTGCCATACAGCTTTTATCATGATGCTTTGATGTTCCTCAAATTGGTGCATCTGCCTTATTAAAAAGCAGTGTTCAGAATATTCAGACCTACTTAACCCTAAATCAACTACTCAAATGGTTCACCATTAGCATTTTATTCAATTTTTTTTTAGCAAAGATAAATAACAGTTATCATTTTAATGTACAATTAGTTTTCATATACTTGAGGCCCTGCAGGTGTTGTATTGTCTTGTCACACTCTACCAACTAACACCTATTTCTTTGCTGTAGGAGCTACTAAAGCTGGGCATACACTATAAGATAAATCGATTTTTACCTAAAAAAATATTTAAGTTTGTACAGACCTAAGAATAAAAAAATAATTTGAAACCTATTTTTGAACTATATCGGCCCATCATTTGGAAAAAAAAATCCTTCACATACACTGAACAAACGCACAATTTTTGGATTAGAACGATTTTTATTATGCCCAGCTATGTGTATGCCCAGCTTAAGACTTCTGATTTTACAACACCTCAAATGTCCTAGGTTGCCATCTAGTGAATTAGTCTCCTTCTTATTAACTACTAATATTTCTACTTCATTCAGAAGCTATGATCTGTGTCTTTCTACAATTCCTAACTTCTTTTTCTGAGCTATTTTTTAGAGCTAATTCTGTGGATATTTCTCATGATAGTAGATAAGTTTTAGGATATTCTTTTTATTGTATATACACTGATGAAAAACTCCAATGATTTTCTCTTAAGTTGCACATAAGCAACAGCAATTATTGGCTTGATCATACAATTATTGAGTGATCGGGCCAATAGTTGCTGTAGTAGGTGGTCAGGATGCATTTTCCAAATGGACAATCAATGTACCAGGGACATTCATTATTTGATCCTATAACTATGAACTACATTTGTATGTAACTCCTGTTGGAATTAGTTACTCGGTTAACTTATTACTATATTACCACTCCACTAGACAGTAATAGATCAGTCTGGATGTGGATTGGCCACACTTGGTTCTCTTACTGAGATTGACAGGAGGCCGCGTCATTCAGTGTAGACACTGACAGGAGTTCTGTGCTACAGATGCAAAGGACTCATCAACTATACCTCCCTCTTATGCCAGGATTATCAATCCCAGCAGGAAAGGTGAGTGTTACTGATACTGGGATCTTTTACCTAGGCCAAAATTGTCCTGTTTATTGCTTACCTCCAGCATGGATCAATAATAACTGTAGTGCATACATTATTGTTTTTCTGTGTTGCGCAACTGCATCCATTTTTGCTGTCAAGCTTAAACCCTGGATCAGCCCCCTTTCCTTTCTAAATACCTTGCTTTAGATGTACTTTTTTTTTTAAAAGAAGTGTACTGTCAATGGAAATTATGCTGTCTATATTTTAAATATTTTATGATCTTATGTTATTTTGTTATAGTTTTGTAAGATTTGTCCCTTTAAATATTGATTTATTGTTAACAAATTGTGAAAAATTGATATAAAAAATAATAATGAAACAAACATGTATTTTAACTGCAGTCTTTCAGCTTTAATTTGAGGGTATTAACATTCAAATCAGGTGAACGGTGTAGGAATTACAACAGTTTCTATATGTGCTTCACACTTTTTAAGGGCCCAACGTAATGGGACAAACGAAACAATCCTAAATCTAATTTTAAATTTGTAATACTTTCTTGCAAATCCTTGGCAGTCAATTTCAGCCTAAAGTCTGGAACACATAGATATCACCAGACGCTGGGTTACATCCCTTGTGATGCTCTGCCAGGCCTCTACTGCAAATGTCTTCAGTTCCTGCTTCTTCTTGGGGCATTTTCCCTTCAGTTTTGTTTTCATCAAGTGAAATGCTCAATCGGATTCAGGTCAGGTGATTGATTTGGCCATTGCATAACATTCCATTGTTTAGCCTTTAAAAAACTCTTTAGTTGCTTTTGCAGTATTCTTGGGGTCATTGTTTATCTGCACTGCGAAGCGCTGTCCAATGAGTTCTGAGCATTTGGCTTAATATGAGCAGATAATATTGCTCGAAACACTTCAGAATTCATCCTGCTGCTATTGCCGTTACATCAGTTACATCAGCAATAAATACAAGGGTACCAGTACCATTGGCAGCCATAGATGCCCATGCCAGGACACTACCACCACCATGCTTCATTGATGAGGTAGTATGTTTTGGCTCATGAGCAGTTCCTTTCCTTCTCCATACTCTTCTCTTCCCACCAGTCTGGTATAAATTGATCTTTGTCTCATCTGTCCATAGGATGTTGTTCCAGAGCTGTAATGGCTTTTGTAGATATTGTTTGGCAAACTCTTATCTAGTCTTCCTGTTTCTGTGGCTCACCAATGGTTTACATCTTGTGGTGAACCCTCTATATTCACTCTTGTGAAATCTTCTCTTGATTGTTGACATATAAACCTAGTTCATGGAAAGTGTTCTTGACTTGGCCAACTGTTCTTAAGGGTTTTTCTTTACCAGGGAAACAATTCTTCTGTCATTCACCACACTTTTCGGCTGTCTTCCGGGTCTTTTGGTGTTGCTGAGCTCTCCGGTGCTTTCTCTCTTTTTTTCTCTCTTATTTTTTTTACGTTTTTGTATGTTGCTATCTCTCTGATGGGTTCGTTTTGATTATTAAGCCTAATGATGGCATACTTTACCAATACTGACACATAACTCATATTAAGAGTCGACAGCAACAGATTTCAAATGCAAAAGTCACACCTAGAATCAACTACAGACCTTTTACCGGCTTAATTGATGATGAAATCATGAGGGAATAGCCCATAGCTCTCCATGAAATTACTTTTAGTCCTTTAAGAATTGGGAGGCAAATATAGAAAGTATTGTAATTCCTATACCTTCACCCATACTTCATATGGATGTAAATACCCTCAAATTAAAGCTGAAAGTCTGCAGTTAAAGCACATCTTGTTTGTTTAATTTCAAATCCATTGTTGTGGAGTATGGAGCACAAAATATGAGAATTGTGCCATTTATAGCTGAATATAAAAAACAAATGTTAACCATATGTCTCTTTAAAACTAGAATATATTTTTGTGCAATAAATGTTCTCATCTCATATAAAAAATCTTATTGTATCATACTTCTATAAATATTAAAGCAATTAAAATGTTAAGTGTAACCCACAAGGGACTTGTTAAATTGTATGTGCTCAGCGACTACCATCACACATTATAATCAGCACTCTTTCTGGGCCATTGAATACTCCCCTCAATATAATAAAAAAATTGCTTTGAGGTTTATGTTAAAACCTTGAAGCAAGCTCCTCCTACCAGAGACCCCTAGCCATGTGCCTCATCAGACTTTAATTCCTGTTGCCACACATGAATCTTTGAAATATAAGGCAATTGACAAAGGAGCAGCATAGATTATAAAAGAATCATAGCAGGCAGCAATTAGTAATAAAAATTTTAGTTTCTTTTTCATTATCTAAAGGTGGTTTTTAGCATACAATATGTAATACCCTGGTATTAGTATCCCAGGGGTTAATATCTCTAATTTTATTTGTTGTACATGCTCTGATTTAGTTAACTCGTTGCATCGCCAAGTATGGTTATGATGTCATGCTGAGTTGGGATTGGTTCAGGAGAGAGAAGTTTCCAGAACCAGAGATGAAGTGACAGTTAACAGTGCGCGCAACTCAGAAGTCCAATGAACTCATTTTAATATTGATATGTGATTGGTTGATATGTGAGCGGGGTAACATCTTGGTGGAGCACAACTGCCGTTATTTAAGAACAACTAGAGTGAGCTATGGCACAGTTCCCTGGTTTGTGGGTTCCCATCCAAGTGGGCTGACTTTAGTGAGCCATACTGGGTGAGATGGCAGCGCTTGGAGCAGGATGATGAAAGCCCCAGTATCTAGTTATGTTCCAGAGGTGAGGAGATGCTGGAGGTACCAAAGGCTGGGAGCGAAAGAAGTTAGAAATCTGGAAGACTGGGGGAGGCAGACACGGTACCACCATGGCCCATGGAGTCGCAACAGTTTCTTGGAGAGCTCCAAAGATAGATGAGATTGGTTGACTCAGAACTGGAAGATTTTGTGAACTTGAATGATGCTACCAGTGCGTTATATATGGATGAGGAGGACTCAGATATATATTTCATACCTCAGTCACCTGAAGTGTGGAGGAGTCCGTTTGAGGGATTTGTGGCAGAAGAGGAACTAGAGGAACTAGGGAATTTGCTGGGGAATTGAAAAGTGGGGAAGTTGCTCATAGCAACCAATCAGATTCGAGCTCTCAGTTTCATTTTACATACTGGAGAATGTAAGCTCGAATCTGATTGGTTGCTATGGGCAACTTTCCCACTTTTCAATTTCCCAGCAAATTCCCTGCTTAGTAAATATACCCCCATGTCTCACTGGGTTGGTAATCCTTTTGCCTTACACAGTGCCATGCCACCACCTTTAATTTACCGATTGTCTACCCCATGAGCATGTGACCAACACTTACCTTAATTATACAATTAAAAACTGTGCATCTGAGTCAGAATTTGAAAGAAAGGGCAAAACAGGTAGAAATGCAGACTGGCGGAAAACCATGGTGAACAGCAAGGGAAGAAAAAATTCTGTAAAAACAGAATTAGGTTTCAGTGGTTACTTTTTTCATCTAAAAAACGAATTATTTTTCTTGTAACAGGGATTTTGGCAGGTCTACACTTGCATCTTTTGCCCTCAGCCCCTGGATCAGTCTGCTAGGGCAAGATTTACTAAGCTGCGGGAAAGGAAAAATGGAGATGTTGTCCATAGCAACCAATCAGATTTTAGCTGACATTCTTTAGTATGTAATAAATAGATAGCAATAGCTAGAATCTGATTGGTTGTCATGGACAACATCTCCACTTTTCAATTCAGCTTTGTAAATATATGTGATACCTCAGGTATCACTGTAGGGGGTTAATGTGCTGCCTGAGATGTCTGGTGTCTAGTTCTGTAGGCGATTAGAAACAATATATTGTGTAGATCCTGTTTACTGTCAAGTTATCTTGCGCAGGTGTGAGGTCAGGCGCCCTACAATCTGGGTATCGGTGTTGGACATGAGGAGGGGTAGAAGTTGGATTGGTTAAACATGAGGTCACCCTATATAAGTGATGGGTACTAGGAGGGTGTTGTCGAAGTTCTTTAGTTTTAGAAGTTTGGAGTATGACGAGTTATTGCTGAGAAGCCTCACTCCCCCTGCCGCTATGGATATAGACTCCCCCCCATCGAATGGTATCACTCTGGAGGAGGTTGAGGAGATTTTGGTCGGATTTGGAGGATGAGACAGAGCCTTATATACCTGGTTGGGCTTCTTCTTACACTGCCCCAAGGTTGGATCCTGATCTGTCTAAGGACTCTAAGCCTGATCCGGAGAGTGAAGGGAGCAGTACTCCCAAGGCCAGGATGGATGCCCCTAGAAAGCAAACCTCAGATCCCCCTCTCAAGAAAGTCACCAGGGGCCTTCAAGCCGGCCGTGGCTCCCACCAAAGGAAGCGGCACGACTGTGCGGCAAGACATAAGGAAAAGTGACTAGCTGGCCTTGCGGAGCGTGCGGATCATGATGTCAAGGAGATCGCTGCGACCAGTTTGTATTCGAGCTGGTGTGCCTGACCTGGTCCCCTTTTAACCTTAGCCACCNAGGTTCGGGAGGAGGTACCAGTGGACAGCACAACAGATGGGGAGAGCATCAAACAGGAGGGCTCCTCTCCTGTCGGGCCAAGCCTCAGCCGAAATCGGCAACCGAGATCGCCGAGATGAGTAACTCAGACCCTGTGGCAAGAGAAGTGCCTCCCAGAATCCGGAAGTCATATTCCTGGGCTCGTTGGGCCAAAGTCGCTGACACCAGCACCAGAGAGCAGTCGGCATCATTACGGGCTCATCCCGGGGATACCATCGTCCCTGAGGTTACCACCTGGGCGCAGGTCTGGACTTCTGCCTTTATGTGTCGACCCTTCCACCTTTAACGGGCTTCGGAGAACTCTGGATCTGTCACTATGCCTTGAATGAGATCCTGTACCCGTGTCCTGTGGAGTGCGATGGACAGTGTGGAGCAGAGGATCGCTTCTTCAGAATTAGTGACTGTTCGTAGTTATCAGTAGATGTCAAAGGTAGTTTTATAATGCGGGATTAGTTGGCAGTGGGATCCTGTGGAGGAAACCGGTCTAGTCATAGAAGTTGATAAGTTAAGCGTAAGGGATCAGGGAATGTGACTGGGACTGAGCCGTATAATGAAAATTGTTTACTGTACTATTGTGGATTTGAGTTGTTGTGATTACTGTGATGTGGTGCTCAGATGTTAGTAATGCTTGTACAATCCAAGCCCCTTTTCTCTTTTGTCTTTTTTGTATCCTGCAGTGGAGGTGGTCAGGAGTAGCGGTGGCGGGGTGGGTCTCCTGCCTGAGCCGCCTGCATTAGGTCATTGTACCGTGCAGTGTTGGGGCGGCAGGGCGCAGTAGTGGCCACATGGGACACTGCACCAGTTTCATAGGACTGCTCATCCTCTTTGTAACACCATCCTTAAGGGTTTAAATAAATAAGTAAAGTATGTGGCTCTCGCTTTCAGTGGTCCGGGGGTGGGATGTCACATATACATGCATGTCTTTTTCATATACATGCTTACATGCAATAACGCCTCCTTTAATGATTTGTGCCATTTAAACTGGTTTTAGAGACACACAAGTGTGTTCCATTTCTGCCTTCCTGGGGAACCTGTTTGATCTGGGGACATGCTTTCTAAACATAATAGCTTCAGGTGATTTTGTGACAGGCACACACTTTCTAGAAGTCTCCAATCCAGCAGTGGAAATGTTTCTAGTACACAGAATATTAGAACTCTCTTTCATAGTCATTTAGAAATTGGCTTTAGGGGAAATGATATCGTTTTTTTCTCCCGTTAACTTCTTTCTTACATTGAATTCATAAAACATGTTTTCGGCAGTTACAAGGTATATTGTACTTATATGTTTTTAAGAATGTTAGAAATAGACGACAGATTTGCATTGTTTGCTGTTGAAATGGTTATGTTATGTTCTATTGTGCATTACATTAGTATATTAAATATGTTAAATATTTAATGCTGGTCTCATTAATGGAGTTCTGCAGGTGTCCCAAATACATGGAGGGAATTTGATTTCATTTGTTCGGCTCCTGGTATAAAGTAATAATGCCACTAATTGCCACCGATTCTACTTCATGCTACGGCTTACAATTTAGCAAGCAACACATTTCTTTTTAACTGTTGTTCAATGTTTAGAAATGTCCCCTGGATGCAATCTGCTGAATGGAGACGAGCTGTGATGTGTGATAGCAGTGAATATTATTTCATAGCAGGATCACAGATTTTCCAGACACAGGAGTGAGCAAACACGTTTTATTAGGAGACTTTAAGCACTCACATCCTCAGCAAAGACATTAGAATATTGAGATATATTGGAGCACATCCGCAAATTCAGTTTTACAGCACAAACGTCCAAACAGACTCCTGAGCATACATTGCCACTTTGCCATCACAAAATATGGGACAAATAGACAATTTAAGGAGAAAAAACAGTTTTGCCTCTTTATTGGGATAAAATACAGGGCAGATGGGGCAGTCACATGAACTTGCAGCTGCGATGCATACAGAAACTGTACATTTTCTGACTGTATACAGTGGCGGTTTGGAAGTGTGGATTGCAGCCTATACTGTGCATTGTAATACCAAGTCACGCCTGTCTGCAAACTAAGCATCTGTTACTGACACAGGAAACATTTGCCCATCCAGTTTATTGGCCATTAAGTTGGCCACATGTTAGAGTGATAGCATGATTATTGACCCAGCAAGGTTTTTTCAATAACCTATTTTATCACTAGAGACAAATTTGGATTTTATTATATGTTTTTATTTGTGTTAGTTTTTTTTAAAAGACGCAATTGTTTTTCCTCTGTTGAACTGCTACTGATATCTCTCTGTTCTATATAATTGCAAGGATGCTGATATTCTTTTCTTGCATGTGTGGTCTGACATCACTGAGATGTAGTGACAATTCATAGCAGATTTNAATTAACATTTCTGCCATTCTTTAAAGTCATTCTTAGTGATTCTTTTGTACCATACTGTGCCTGCTAATCCTCTCCATGTGGCTCATAATTAGGATTGAAAATAATGTTTTTTCTCAAGCCACTTTATATTGTTTAATAACCCCCCCTCTCAAAAAAACAAAACTGTACTAAGCAGGGAGATTCCAGGAAGATTGAAATGTGGGGATGTTGGCCATAGCAGTATGTACATATTGTTTCTTTCTCTAAACTGCTGTGCATATTATATGTGTATATATATATATTTTATTTTTATTTTTTTTAAGCATATATTGTTACCCTGCGCTTTTTTTATTAGTAGATTTTCGATAGCACTCCTTTGGGGTCGCTGAGATAGATGAGTGCCTCTTCCGTACACTCTTAGTGTTCCATACAGGACCACAATTATTTGTACTTTTGAATATACCTCGCGCCTCCCTTTATGCTATTCATGAAATGATCTATACAGTATTATTTCAAAATCGTATTTATTATAAAACTTATTAATCGATCTCTTTAAAAGGTATCCAGTGTTGCTACAATAAACACCGGGTTTTAATCGATGTGGTGTCAAAATAATATCAAATAAATAAATAAATAAATAAATCGACAGTTCAGTAGTGGATCAGAATGATACACTGTTGGATGGTTCGTTTCACAATGCAATATAATTACATTTGCTGTCGATTTGAGTTTGTTTTACAACATTTGCAACAATTTCCATTGTGAAACGAACCATCCAACAGTGTATCATTCTGATCCACTACTGAATTTATTTATTTATTTGTTTGATATTATTTTGACACCACATCGATTAAAACCAGGTGTTTATTGTAGCAACACTGGATACCTTTTAAAGAGATCGATTAATAAGTTTTATAATAAATACGATTTTGAAATAATACTGTATATATCATTTCATGAATAGCATAAAGGGAGGCGCGAGGTATATTCAAAAGTACAATATATATATATATATATGCAAGTGTAAAGCTATACTCAAAAGAGGTACCTTCGGAAACCACTGCGCAAAACCCCAAATTAACAACCAGTAATGTGGAATACAATCGAACAATACACAGTGGCAAAGTCTTACAATCACATCAGCTGAGCACTCGTGTCTACCTAAGCTCTTAGTTCACAGAGCGCAGGGGCAGCACCTACCCTTACAAGCGGGGTCCGCTGTTTGATACCGTCCCCCTTACAGTATTTAAATGTCAAACAAGTAGAGGTATGGGTTCCAGCGCCTTTGGGAGTGTCACAGTTCGGTGGATTCTTCAATGGAGTGATTCATTGTCTCATATATCAAAAGAGAACAATAAAACATAACATAATGTGATACTGTTATGTAAGTTTTATAGGTACAGATGTGGCCATCACCTAATTAGGATAAATAGAAGTAGATGAAAGGGGAGGGAGGGGAAGGGGTGAGATTCAAGGGAACGTGTCGGTGTAGTACTACTAGGAACACCTTGTGCAACAATAGGTGGCTAAAATGCCGTATATCGGCTTCTGCCAACTGCGTACCAGATGTAGCCTTGTGTCTTAGGCTTATACAGCGTTTAGTGGTCCCGTGTCCGTCGTTTCAGCTGCGTCCAGTCTTACGGGTAAGTGGAGAAGGGAACATAGAAAATGCCTCTCATAGTGTAATATGTTTTAAAAGATAAATTTACTTCAAAATAAATTAAAACCACGTACCACAAGACAGTACAAGGTAAGCATGTAAAAATTAAGCGATCCTTATCTGGACTCAGGTCGTCCTTGTTGTCACTGCTTGTCTTCCCTCGTGCTGCTTCCACAGTGCTTCGGGGGTTCAGGGCAGGCAGATGTTATTCACGAAGATCAACCGTCCAGAGTTTAGGGTCTCGTAGTCAATAATAGAATACTTCCAACGGGTTTCGTCTAGCAGCGTAATAGTTGCCACGACTTCATCAGGGGAGAAGAGCTGCCACGCTGGGCAGCATGTCTTTTAAATTCACAAGTCCCGTTTTTTTTCCTGACTGACTAGGTCAATGGGCGTTAGGCAGAGTCCAGATGTAAACATGACCCCTCTGACTCATCCAGGGGATCTCTCGTCTAAGCGGCTCAGCTGATGTGATCAGTCCTTTTTTAAATAATTGGCAGGTGGATTAAAAGGGAAAGGGGGGGGGGATGGCGGGATAATAGCAATAATGTGCCACACTCCAGGGCTAGATCCCGTCAGTAGGATATAGATAAGTCCATCACTTTTCATCTGTATAATTACATATAGACACCTAACTGAAGAGTAAACGATCTGGACAAGACCGTTGCGATGCTCTGAACATTTCATACCCGATTGATCAGGCGTTCTATCTTATTACTTGGGATATTGGACTCATAGGGGTTACCTATATACAATTCAAGTTATGCGGAGAGTTATGTATCTCCCTAATGTGGAGATACAGAAATGGAGGATAACATGAGGACATATATATCATAATCTCATCATACTTTATAAAATATATACATTTATCTACAGTCAATACAATCAATATACATTTATCTACAGTCACCATGATATACAATTATAGAATGGTATCGACATTACACTTTATATCAGCAACTTGAGGACCATGAGAAGTCAATATACATTTATCTACAGTCACTATTATATACTTAGAGGTATTGAGACCTACTGCAAATCTAACGGTAGGAGTAATGGTAGTTTGAGTGGCTCAGTGTTGGTGTCGGTCGTATAGGGGCCATCTAAAAATCTCATTAAAAGACTTAAAATGATACAATAAAAAGATTTAATAAAAACAGATAGCAATAGATGTGACCTAAGTCACATCTATATATGTGTGTATATATAGATATTTATTTATTTATTCTTTATTATNATAATCATGTATCTTGACTGTGATTAAGATAGCTAAGGTAGCTGGACTGTGGGCAAAATGTATTCATTACACACAACCTTATGCATGGGAATTAAAACCTGGGGAGGATGGCATTTTCTTCTGCCCTTTTAATACCAAAGGAACACTCGGTAGAAATGCAATGTCTGCAAATGTGAACTCTGAACTCATTTTCAGCCTGTTAAATAAATTCAGCGCAGCAGAAGGGCATAAATAAATGTAATTGTAGTAGAAAGAATACAGGGTCTGATAATGATACAGCAGAAATGCAATGAAGGATAGAAGAGTGTGAGATTAGATGAGTATGGAAATCAGTGTGAAAGAAAATGTTTGCATCTTCTGTAGGTGATGTCTTTTCTCTATGCTTACAAAGAGACACCATGCCCTAAATTCACTAAGCGGGGAGTTTGTAGTGGAATAGAAAAGTGGAGATGTTGCCCATAGCAACCAATCAGATTTGAACTCACGTTCTTCAGTATGTAAAATGAAACCGAGAGCTCGAATCGAGAGTGAATTTAGGCCCATGAGTAAGCATATCATGGCAAAAAGGCAAAGTTTAGGCAGTGCTTGGTGGAGCAGTGTGGAGTTTCATCAGGACTAGGGGTGGAGTTTGGGCTGTGGGGGGTTTATTTGTCCCATTTTTCGGCCGGCCAAATGTTGGGACGAATGGCAGTGAACGTTATTACTCTCATGCATTGACTCTGCACAAATCTTTCCACTGATTCTAAGACTTCAGCTTTAGACAGTCATGGGCATTTCCAGAGTTACACTTACCGTTTTTGAAAACAGGTGCAAGTGTAGACCTGTCCAAAGCCACATTGCGTTAAGTAAATGACATAAAGTTTCTTGACTTACCTGCAGTTCACACTCTAACTCAACCCCTCAGTCTTTAGCGCAGAATACAATGTTAAGGAGGAAGAACATGCTACTTATTATTATTTGGTGCTTTTATGTTAAATACAAGATGCTAATTTTGGCGCCTAGAAATCCTGTCATCTAAAAATGTGTTATTGTGGAAATTCCATACTGGCCATACACTATATGATAAATTGCTCCAATCAAAAGATTTTTTCAAGAGTGGGTAAAACCATGGTGAATTGCAGGGGGGGTAAAATGAATGTCAGTGTGTGCATGCAGGGAGAATACTTTATTGTTGAACACAGATACTGACCAGGGTTACTGTTACACTGTTATTACACTTGTGCTGGAAAAATCATCTCTCACCTGTAATACTGATTGCAATTAATTTAATTTGCCTCCCCTGCAATTAAACATGGTTTTGCCCACTCTTGAAAAATCTTTCGATTGGAACAATTTATCTTATAGCCTATGGCCAGCTTTACTCATCATTTATGTTAAACAAATTGGCAACTACTTATTTCTACTTGAGATCTGCAGGCACATGTCAAAGTACTATTAAACAGACATTCAGTGATATAGGAAAAATGACATATATGGGGAATATTATATGGTTTCAAGGTGCTCGTGATCTTTCTGTCTGTAGTGATGCACAGCGCTCACATTTGTCTATTGTCTATAGTGAATGGGCAGAGCTGATATTCTGTGAGTAGCAGGATGAAGATGTATTCGTTGTGGAATTGTGGTATTACACCAAGCTTTTCATGCATATCGACTGCAGTTATTCCTGTAAGCAAGACTGTAGACTGTAACTGTACACATGACTTGTCTTTAGATGTCAGGACAAATCAGGCAAGTAGCCAACAGCCATTACCTTTCACATTACAGGCTGTGTGCATACAGCAGGGACACACAGTAAAATGTCAGCGACAGCCATGGCTATTACAGAAGTGGATAGGGGAAATGCGTTGAGTGTTTATTATATATGTAATGTTATGGATCATGATGCAGGATATCCGCATAATATATATGAACGCGTGAATTTTTTAGAGTGCTGGAATTCAAATTGTAATCACTGTATGTGAAAATCAAATACAGAATACACAGCATCAGCAACTTTACAAACAAATGTAAAATGTATTATGTATGTTACGTAAACTGGGTTTCTAATTTTATAGAAGAGATGTGGGACACCAATGTTATTTGAAATGAGATCAGTCTATAAATATCTAGAATGAATGGTCCCGCATGCAGTAAGAGTTATGTATGTCTAGTCCCATTTGTCTGATCATGCAAATAGAAACTGCAATGTCCAGATTAGATAAAGAAATAATGTCAAATGCCAAGAAATCTAGATGCACAAATCCTCCAAACATGGAGTAAAATGATTAGGTGACCAGAGGCAATCAGGGAAATCCACCACCGGGGTCCATTCGGAGCAGGTATGTAGGCACTAGATGTAATGGCACATTCGTAGTGGATGGCTCATGGTGATCACTGCAGGAGCAAATTCTTACTAAATGCTCATTAACTGCTCATCACGAAAGAATGACGGCTTTTGTCTTGCCTCTATCTTCTAACATTTTCTTGTATCATGGCTGTTACCTTGATTAATGAAATCTAATTAATTCCATTTACCACTCCTAAACCTCAGCCTATTTTTAGAAGCCCCGGCAGCCAGAACTGCTGCTGTAGAAGCTCATACATGAACTAGAAATGCAGAAAATAAGATAGAAGATACTTAAATTATGTAGAGAATTACCATGTAGGTCTGCTGTAAACGTCATTTATAGCACATATTTATCATGTACTTACCTTGTGTTAAAAATTGTTAAAGATGCATTTCCATTATTAGGCATAATAAATGACCATTAGCCATTAGCAAACATTCATGTCATAATTACACATTGACATTTTAATAAAAAATGTTGCATAAAGTTCAACCACTTGGCTTTAAGTATATTAATTACTGTAAGTACAAATAGTACTTTATTATATGTGTTAAATTTTATTTATAAATCCTGGTTCAACAAATGGAGATTATATTGAGCTCTCAATAAGCATAGGGGATCATACCTCCCAAGTGTCCCGCTGTCCCGTCTGCCTGGCAGTTTGTCCCGATAAGGGGACAAACTGCTGGACATGAAAGTGTTTTTTTCAACAATAAAAATTGTTTTCCCGTGATCACTATTGCGACGTAAAAAGGGGGCAGGAACGGGTGGGACATATTGCGGGACTTTCGTGTCACGATTTCCCCCGGAACAATATAGGGAGGTAATATGGGGGATGTAGAAAATAAATGGATGGCTATGAAACAATAAAAACATATTCACATATTCACATTTGTGAAGCCCTTTTCTGCACTACCCTTACTTATAATAAGAGCAATCCAGAACTATGGATATCACTATTTGTAGTAAGGTAGTAATAGCTGAACCCGGACCTTACTGTTCTATTTTCCTCCCATACCTCCCAACATGCATTCTTATGGTATGTAACCTACCTTTTCCTGCCCCACCACCAGAAGTCTAGATCCTGAGGATCCAGATGTATACTGACAGTAAGTAATATAAATATGCACTTATATTGAGGATGTCCCAAGCATCTATAGCGCTGATGCTATCCAGCCATACATAAAAATCTTTGTAATCAAATGAGACCATACAGGTAGTAAAAGATGTAATGTCAAACTATTGGCTCTTTTGTCTACAATACACAATGTGTGCTTACTACAATACACAATGTGTGCTTATACAGTATCCTGAGAGTTAATATGTCTAGTTGAGTCATTCATCATGGATGTAAATCTTCATGAAAAGGTGGTACATACAGACAAATGTATTGTGTGCCATCTGAAGGATACTCATCCATCATACTCATTTGCAATACAGAAACATCTGTAAAAACATATATAAACTGTATTCCATTTCCACTTCCATTTAAATATTCATTACTATGCGTTCTCTATGAACATATTATATGCTTTTAATATTTTTCATATGACTGTGACAAAATAGGAACTTGTACTACAATGCAAATGAAACATGAACACAAATAAAAATGTTTCACTTAGTACAAGGATGTTTACTTTTACTTCCATTCATGCTATAGAAATGCTTCTTATAAGCAGATGCATACAATGAATGAACTACCCCTATCCACCTCTGGAAAAGCTTCTCTGCGTAGATTTACTCTGTTCAAGTGAACAGTACATCCACAGAATAATACCATTGTGGAAACAACATATGATCTTAATAAGTGGTAAACAGGATAGAAGAAGAAAAGCTGTTCTCGTTTTACATATAACGCAATGTTAACAACTAAAATAATAAAATAAAAAGAATTCAGTGTTATTGGAAATTAGAACATATATTATTTTATAGGATGTTTTGTTTTGCATTTCTACTTAAAGCAGTTCTCAAAATGCAAGTGGAGGTATGGAGAAGGAATTAGAGAAGGGTCCAGAGGGCAGGACTTAAACAAGGGGTCATGGCTTAGGGGGAAAAGTGCCATATACCATACAGGTGTATACCGAGGGTGACAATCATGCATTACTTATTCATGAGTGGATCACATTTTATTTAGGACTAGGCAAACATTTTAGTACAATCATGTGAACGGATATGGATATTCATGAATACTAGAGTTAGAGTCAACAAAGAAAAAAGCAACAACAAAACAAAGAAAAATGTTAATATACAGAGAGCAGTCATTTCCTAGGTCACCTCTACATAACAATTCAAATCTTACAATTTTTAGCAAAAGTTATGTCTTTCCTGTATAAAAATCAGTTTTCAGAAATGATACAACCGACAGCTAAATTGCAGTTGTTTTATTATTGAAAATAATAATAAACAATTTACAAATGATATTATAAGAATAAAATGTCCCTAATTCAGTAAGTTACCCATTCACTACAGCAGATTATTAGCATTATCGGATGGAGGTTAGTGTAAATTAAAGGATTAGGCTACTAGGAAGGAACAGCTTATACTAGGGGAAGATAAAGGTTAAACTGTGAGGAGGGAACAGTTAATAGAAGGGTCAGGTAAGGGCTAAGCTGCGAGGAGGGGACCGTTATTAGAAGAGGAATGCTAGAGTTAGGCTTTGGGGAGGGAATGGTTAATATAAAGGGGTGGTTAGAGTTAGGCTGCAGAAATGGTTAAAGTGATGGAAGGGGAGAGTTAGGGTGCGGAACTGCATTAGGATTGGGGGAATAGGTAAATATTACGACAAAGACAAATCTTCGTCTTCACAAGGTCCACTTCTGTCAATGTAGCTATTTCGTCACTGTTCGAACTAGTCAACTCACACCCTATAGAACAACATAAATCCCACACCTAAATTTCCACATGATTTGAGCAAGTGCAGATGAACTCTTTTTGTTGTTACTGCTCTTATCTCTGAATCAGCAGCCATCATTACACACTGTCCATGGATTAACTTGAACGTGTCATCTGTAATGGTGTTTGCTGTATTGTACACATAAGTATTGTACAGCTGTAAGCTGTAAATTTTCGAACTGCTTATGTTCCATAATCTAATTTATTGTATTTGATATTTCCTTAGAAAGCAAAATTATGCCTCATATAAATGAATTCAATATAAATATTTGACTTGATTATGCCATTTTCTGACATGTAAAATTATTGAAATTAATGAATACTTAAAGGAAATGACAATATTTTGCTTTACTCTAGATGTATTATTGTAGTAAAATGATAATTGTTGACCCTTGTAACTTACTGTATATTAACCTATATTTTAAGAAGATACTGTATATGGTTTATATTAATTTGAAATGCCACGATTTCATATAATATTTGTACATATTACAGCTTACATATTAACCATTCTTTCTAGAATATGTATATAAGCCATGATGATGATGGGATGATGTCATCAACGTAACAGAGCTTTATAAATGACACTGGCATGGAGGTGGAGGGGGTAGCTCCTATATTTATATATATATATAAATATATATATATATAGATTAGTATACATTTAAAGAAATTAGATTAAAAAAATTTCAATTTGGGAACTTTAAACCGTTTACAAATTATGGTCTTCTCAGTTTTATCTGCATTCTCACCCTTTTTCTAAACTTGAAAGTTATTTGGGAACCTTTGATAGAGACAACATTAATCATTGTTTCCCAGTGAAAATCATTTAATTACAACAAGGCAAAGAAGAAAGGTGCCTGAAATATTTGGAACATTAGATATGCCAGTCCATCTGTCTCGTTAGCTCAGGAATGAACTATTTTAAGAGTCTAAGCTATTGAATTAATGATCTGCCGGACAAGTGCTGGACAATGGATTTGTATTCAATCTGTCTGACTTGCATCCTTTGTTTTTTCCAGGTCACACCAGTCCGAAAAAAATGAAGACAGGAGAATCCTCCACCAGCTGAAATAAAATCAATGGATTATGCAAATGTGACTGAGTTGGAAACCTTNTATACATCCCACTCAAAGGTAAAATCAATATTCACATTATGAAATGAAGGGCTATACACTATCCATTTCATTTCATAATATGTTTTTCTTTTATTCTATTTTGAATGACATTAAAATTAAATTTTTTGACTCTTGAAAGACATTCTGCAAATGTGACTAGCATTATTCTAGATAAGGACTATACAGCATTAATCTATATAATGACTACATAACAATATTCTAGATCAAGAGTAGACAAAGTGCAGTTCTCCAGGTGTTGTCAAACTGCAACACCTGAAATCTTTCTATCAGAGAGTGTTTTTATGTCTATTTACACTGCGACTTAATGGCCCTTCCATAATGCCACAATGGCAGCATTCGACTAGGTCAGCTGCTTTATACAGGCAATGATTTGTCCTAAATTTAGAGCTGGAATAATTCAATTTTTTTTTGAGATCTCCCAGGATTTTTAAAATGGTTATTTCAAACCTCCCAATATTTGAGGGAGTTGAAAACGGAACAAATAAGTCTTGCTCCTACCTCTACCAAAGTCCTGACTCAAGTCCACCTACAACCTAACTCTGCCCATGACACAGCCCCATTTGCAGTTGCGTTTGCAGTCACGAGAACATTTTTTCTAAAATAAAACCTCAATGCCTACCAGTATGTCCAATTATCGGGACAAAAAGGTAGACGGGCGGGAGAGCGCAACCGTCACCCAAAAGCGTGACTGTCCCATAAGTTGGAACGTATGGGTTGTTTTGCTATTTAATTTATGTGGCTGTTGGCATTTGGCAATGGAATACCACATGTGTGTAGAGGGAGGTCTCATACATAAAAGATCATCACTGGAATAACCTTGCAGGACTAGTCTTGTAATATAATTTCTTTATATAGTACTGGGTAACAGGATCAATTGGCAAACATGAACTTTTAGTAACAGCTTCTTAATATACAGCATGTACGCTATATGAGCCCCATTGTTCAATAACCTTTAGAACACAAATGGCAAGCAACAGGAAACGCAAATAAGTAAAGGCATGTATATCAGACAAACAATACACATGTATCTGAATACATCACTATCTGCTGTCCCTCCAAGGTAAGTATATACATATGAATAAACCCATAAACCCATAAACCCACCCAAGATCTATATAGTGTTTTGGGGTGTTATATTGTGTTTTACATCCTGGTTATTTATTTAGTTTTATTTTTTTTAATAGAAAACAAACTCTAGTTTTTTATGGCCAGAACATAATGTAGACAGTCCAATTTATAATTTATAAAATATAAATGACTTTTACCAGACACCTCCTTTAATTAAACATTACCTTCTGTCTGTGAACAAATAAATATAATGCTCTTGAGAGCAAATCAACAACATTTTTTAAGAGGAAATGGGAAGATATTGAAAATTATAAATCATACATACCATGTGGGAAAAATAAACGCTTAATGCAAACATCAAGGGAAGATATACAAATCTCCTTTCTTTCATGCTTGGAAGGTTTTAATATATAATTATGTATTTAAATGTACAGAGCTTGCATTATACAAATGTGTCTTCATCAGAATACAAGTCTTAGCTAATAAAATATTAATATTCCCCTTCTATTGTAAATTCAAATGAAGACACACTGAACCTGGTGCAGAGTTTGGCCATATCACATAATGGAGCTGATCCAGAGTTTCAGGCGGCTACGGAAAGCACATACAGGGCTCGTCCTATCCCGAGGTGCATGTTTTTTGCAGGAACACACACCTCTGAATAGAACATAGGGAGAAGGTACAGACTATTCCTTCACAGTCAGAGCTGTATACGCAGAGGCTGCAGCCTCTACAGACGCAGTCTTTTCAGTTTTATATGTATTTAAATGGTTTATTTTTATTTAATTTTAAGCATTTAAATGGATATGTTTTGTTGTTTAAAAAATTGATTATTATTTTATTATAAATCATCATCTAACAATTAATTAACATATATGTTTTATTTTTTCATTTATATAAAAGGTAATTTTCCAACAGAGACAAGACAGATGTGCAGGCAGCTTTCACAATTGTTGTGAATATTTCAATAATAATTCTTAATGAAATATTGTAAAACTCCCTGTTCCACTAGTGCAGAACAGTCAGACGTGCAGTCTCCGTATCTGTATTGGGCCCTGCCATCAGATTTGCAGGGGTGCAGGTGTAGTTTGGCGTGTACACACTATAGAGCAAAAACAAATTTTTATGTGGGGAGCTTTTGAAACATAGATAGAAAGGCAGACAGAGAGTGATCATGTAGTGTATGTAGAGTGTGTGTGTGTGTTTTAAAACACACTGAACGTTTAATATTTGTAATGTTTGTAGGACTGTGTAAAAACTCCAGCCCTGCAAGGTTATAGGATGCAGTGCATGGGTGCCATGGTACTACTGTACTTGCAGCAGCACCAAACAGCCCACTATTTCATTGTGTACCAGCTTTACTTGCTACCGTGCTTCCCCGATAATAAGACACTGTCTTATTTTTTTTGGGGGCAGATCTTATTTTAATTAACATTGAAAGAGATTTATATAAACAGTCCTGCTTTTATCCCCATCATGCCCCCCAGTCCTGCTTTTATACACATTAATCCCCTCACTAGGGCTTATTTTTGGGGTAGGGCAAATTTTCAGGGTAGGGATTATTTTCAGGGCAGGGCTTATTATGGCCGGTTTTACAAAAATTAGANTAGGGCTTATTTTCGGGTCGGTCTCATTATCAGGGAAATACGGTAATGACAGAAATGGACCATACATCCCATAGGGGGAAGTATGTGAACAGTTATTATTTTTAAAATATTAGTTACAGTTATAACTAAACCCAAAGGTAAGGTTTAAACCAGTGTCAGCATTTTAGCAATATTATTATATAATATTAACTTTCCAATAGCTTGTTAGCAAGGGGATTCTGACCTGAATGGAGAGCTCTTATGTATGTGATCACTGTGGCTTTGGCTTATCGAATAAGAAAAATGTAACAAACACCACTGAATAAATGAAAATTAAGGAACTGATAGAGTTGATATTTAGTAACCGTGCAAAATAATCAAATTCAGCCATTTTATTTATGATAGTTTTTATTCATTTCCACCTTACCACATATTAAATAACTTTTTGCATATAGTAAATAATTTGATATATGAGGAATATTTAATATTTTATGGGCAACAAGGTGGATCAGTGATTAGGATTTACAAAGCTGGGGTAATAAGTGCAATATCTGGACAAGTCCTTATCTGTGTGGAGCTTATATGTTTAACCCATGTCTTTTCCTCTGTGTTTTTCTGGGTTTCCTCACACACGCAAATTGTATGTGTGTGGGAGGTAGGTGAAGGGAAGGGTTGCTTCACAGGGTGGGTGGAAGTAATGGGAAGACTAGATGCATACCTCCCAACTTCTTCATGGTGGGAAACTAACTGCCCTGACCTTGCCCAAACTCCACCATGACCCCGCTAAGACTCCGCCCTGGCCCTGTCCCCTTTTAGCGCTGTGTTTGCTGCAAAAATTATATTTTAATAGAAGTTTAATTTATTAAAAAACACATACCTACCAATTTGTCCCCTTATCGGACCAAACTGGTAGAAGGGCTGACTGCCTCCCTGAAATCTGGACACTTGGGGGTATGTAGATGGTCTATGTTCCAACAAAATACAATGTTACTATGTAATGCTATGTAGAACTCACAGTCAAAATAAAAAGTCAATTCACACATTTTAAAATAGGAATTGTAATGGTAAGTTTGCATGTCTACATTATAAGCATTGATTATCATATAAATGGGTTCATTTGTGCAAACATTATGCAGGCTATACCATATATTTATCATATTGAGATTTAGTTTAAATAAATGTAAATGTATGAGACATTAGAAAAAAAACATGTCAGCAAGTCCTGAAAAAATAGGTAGCAGTATTATCCCTAATTACCATTAATCATCCTACTCATGTTGCTTAAAGAAATTGAACTCTAAAAAAGTAACCATCAAAAAATCAATAATGTTGTATTTAATGATAGATTTACCTACAGGTTATTAACTATTTCATTAGGACTTGTCAGTTACACTACATCATACACTAGGGCCTCATTCTGAATTTATGTAACATTTTGTACCCGTCATTGTGCATGATTGAAGAGATTGGGCGCTGATGTGGCAGGATAAATAAGGAAGGTAAAGGGTTAAATTGTGTAGGCTACTGGAGCATAGTAATTCAAATATTAATTACTGCTGAAAACAGTAGCTATTGATATTGCCAAAAGCAGTGGTCGAAGTGGAAATTTAGAAGTGGGGGTATGGAAACATAGAAAATAATGGAAGTCAATGGAGATTTTTAATTTTTCCATTATATCAGTGGAAGAAGTGCCGGTATGGCATACCCCCGTATACCCCCCCACTTCGAGCCCTGGCCAAAAGTAAAAGCTGTGATTAAAACTGTGCATTGCAACGAGGCTTTCATTATTATGGGGCATTACATAATATAATATATAATACAAAGAAGAAGGGATTATTTTTATTCCAGTGCACAGAAAATACCTGCACTATTGTAGCCTCACAGCGCTAAGGTTGTAAGTTTGATTCCTGGACAAGACGTTATCTGTGTGTTCTCCCCGTGTCTGGGTGAGTTTCCTCCTGGTGCTTTGGTTTCTTCCCACACCCCAAAAACATACCAGTAAATTATATGGCAACTAATTAAATTGTCCCTAGCGTGTGTGTATGTGTAATTGTCCATGTGTTTAAAATCCCCAATCTCCAATAGAATGCAAACTTTCAGCAGAACCCCTCTTCCCCACCCATTCTGTCTGTCTATATTCCCCATTGTACAACGCATAAGACCCTTTATGGCGCCTAATAAATAAGCATTATTATTATTATTATTATTAATATTATTAAGGCACAGAATATGGGAGGGCATTGGATCTATAGATATGGCCCCAATGAACAATGATGTAAAAAAAACTTGGCAAAAGTCACCTTATGTCACTTTGATTTACTATGGCAGACACCATTATAGTTATTGGTGCTGATTACTACATCCTAACTGATGGAATTTTATTTTGGGTAAAGGACATTGCTATGGAATGATTGCCATGACTGTGTATTATTGATGAATTCATTCTGACATTTGCTGTTTATACTAATGAATGTTAAACATGTACAAAGACGCTGATGTTTTTCAAATCTTTTGTCCAATTAATAGACTTTGTTGTCAGTTTAATCAAGAATGTAGCAAACATCAACAACATGCAAAGCAGAAATGCCTGAAATGAATGGGAGTTGTTAAAAGGGTGTAGGAAGGTTATTAAATGTAAATGGATATATGTCTGGAGGATATAATGAGCTATTGATTCAATTATATACTTGATTCTAAAGTAGGGTTTCTTCAACAGGTTGTACTTGTGCCGCTGGTGGTACATAGGGGTACAAGGGAGATATACGCTGTACTAGTGTACCAGTGTTTATCTATAAAATATATATATATATATATATATCATTTTTCTTTTTTTATAGGCATATAAGTTTATTGTATTACACATATTCAAATCCTGTTGGTTCAGAGGAAGGAATAACAGTGCCAGTTTTACATTCAGTATAGTTGAAATGATACATTTGTTACCAATCAACCACTGAAAATATTCCCTGCTGAAACAAAGATGCAAGACAGATTATTATTAGCCGCAAAAAGGAGTATTATAATATCACAGGGTAGTGTCACAAGGCGAAAGTATTTTCGGTTATACTCATACTAGAACCTACTACTTACAATACCCTATATAGAAACTTCTGTCAGGTCTACTAGTTGTGAATTAAAATGATTAGAATTGATGTAATTTAAATTTAGGGTCAGTGAAAATCACAGCAATTCTCAGGTATGAACACAACTAATAGAGAAGATAAAGTGGCAATATCCCATTGTATGTCAGTGTAACAATGATTTAGCACACTGTCTAGGGTCTTTATTGATTGGCAATTTGTTTTCTATGTCCTGGCTGTATGGCATTGACCAGTGTCTTAGACGATCATGAGAAATAGTGCTGGTCACACAAGACGTTTGGTCAATTACCATTTGTTACACACGTTAGCAAAGTGTTCCTGTTTTCAAGTAGGTTTATAACATATGCTCTACATGTTACATGTTATCACATGTTATCACATTGATAGCGTAATTGTATTTCTTTTTTTAGCTATTCTTATATTATCTGCTTTACCTACCAATGATTCTTCTATTCTTATATTATCTGCTTTACCCACAATGATTCTTCTATTCTTCTATTATCTGCTTTACCTACCATTGATTCTTATAAGAAGCTCTTGAGAATTTAAAAATGAAAAGGCATTCTTATAATTCAGGGATAACATCATGAATTGGTGACGTTAGCCGTAATAATCTTATGCGTAGAATAAAGTAAAGTAACAAATGCTGTTTTACATAAATCAACTAACAATAAGTGAAACTTTATATATAGCAATCATGTAATTAGCACGTAATACACAAAACCTATTTAGAAGTAGTAACTAAAACTGTAAAAAAGTGTCAAAAACAAAACCTCAAACTGTGTATATAAAACAAATACCAAACAGACAAACAAAACAAAAAATGGTAGTAGATACATCACAGGTTCTACAACAGAGTTCTGAGCCAGGGGTCCTGCAATGGACTCCTGCAATGTCATTAGATCTCTCTCAGTGTCCTTTTAGATCTCTACCAAGCAGTAGACACCTATATTTTTATAGACAACACANTCTGAAGGGCATTTAATAGAATTTGGCTGAGTAAAGCTGATGACAATGCGCTGTTCACCTTATGTAGAGATGAGGATGCATGGTGGATTTATAAAATATGTCTGTCCTGTGAACTCGGGTCATGCAGATCCCATACTACAACTTAAATAATGTGTTTCAGAAGATCTCTAAATAAAATATTGACAAAAATAAAAGGCCTAGAGGTTTCTGTCCCCGTTTTGGCCAGAGAAAAACTAATGGATCCAGGAAACCGCAAGCCTTGTAGCTTGAATAATGCATTATGCAGATTCCCCTACTGACGAGGGAGGACCACTCACCCTGTGTATAAAGGAATTTACATCAGAATGCCTCCTTCCCACCTCGCTATCCAGGTGTGTATAGATTGTGTATATAGTGTGCATACACAAAGCAGTTCAATAAGTCTGGATTCGTTCAATGTTATTTTTGGTTACATGTTTGGAGGAACAGTTTGAGGATGGTTGGAGAGCATAACAGCCATAAAGATCAATCAACTAAAACTACATTTGAGGAATAAAGACACCCGTCCTCCTCCCGGGACAGTTAACTTAACCAGACATAGGGCTGAATTCACTTCTTGGAATAAACACCTCACTGTGTCTTGGTCCCTGCGTTCCCTTGTGCAGATGGCTGCCAGAAACAAAGCGAAACAGCAGTTAGCTTCATATTTTGGCAGTTTCTTCAATGTTTACAAAGCTTACCAGAACTGGTCATGGCTTACCCTTCACACCCCAGCACCGTCCTCATCATTTGTTATGGGAGCAAGCTGCTTATAGTGTTCATAATACTGTTATGTCCCTCTCAGTTCCTAGTTGTTGTACCTTGGTCTGCTTTGAAGTACATGATCCACATAGGAGAATTGTAAATTTAAGTTCATTTTTATGTTGTTTTAGAAATAAAATATGTGAAATACAGACCACATACACACACACACACACACACACACACACACATATTTATAAATAAACACACACACACACATATTTATAAATAAATATATATATTTATATATAGTGTGTGCAATAACATTTCTTGCTTTAAATTAATTAAAGCAATTATACACATTTATATTATCGATGGTGTGAAATAAAAACATCCCGCAGTCAGTCAATAAGCACAAGGAAATTTTGAACCTATGACAGACAGCAAAGCTGCCCTTCGGCTGATAGATTTTGATGATGCAGAATTCGCAGCAATAAACTCTTTTCCGAAGGCAAAGAGCGAAGTACATTGTGCTTTCACGTGCTCAACACTAAGCAGCCTGATAAATGTCAAATCAATTGTTGAAAGCCTTTGACTCTATTTACTTTTGTCATTTACTATAAATGAACTTGACTGGAGTGGAAAGCTGGTTACTTATATGTCTTCTGGCAAACATTTAATTTTTATATGTGCAGCATTTGCGAAACTGTGATTTGCCAAATGTCACATATGCTGTGATGATTTCCAGAGCTGCATTTTAGCTATCCAGAAGGATTCTCTACATTACAATATTCAATCTCCAAAATGAACATCTCCTAGGCGTTTCCTCAGCTGAGGTCTCAGAACAAATGAGTTTTCATTGTGCAGCATCTGTTGGCATTAAATATTTGCTACCCTTAACTTACAGATGGCTTTGATGTAATCCAAAACCGCCAAGNACAAACACCATACAAACAGACTTGTTGAGCACATGTCTTGGTTGGTTCCTAACTTAAATGAAAAGAAATGGGCCAGATACAGACTTCCAAAAAGTTTTCCGATCTCCTAAAATTGGAAAACGGCAGTTTTTTTGTGGAAGAGTGTGGGTAATTAAGACATTATAATGATACACACCTCCGCTCTCCAGCAGTAGAATGGGACAAATGAGTGAATGTCATCAGTCTCCTATTACTAATACCCACTGCTGGAGAACTGTTCTAGACTAGATGGCAATGTACATTGAGAACTTCTTCAAAGTAACCGCAAATGCAGCCGCTGGGAATCTGGCAGTGGCAGGATCCAGTCCCATTAGTTCCAATTCTGTATAACATGCTTTATCATAAGAAATAGAAGTGTAGTATTGGAGTATGCAGTACATTGATGTTCCTCTGGGTTCGACGCATACGCAGTATCAGTGCCGGGACTTTTCTAACTCCAAGCATTGATACACTGCTCATGTGCCGGGGCGCCGAGGGATATCAGTGTTTGCAGTAAACCTTTGTGGGTGCTGTGGTCAGTTCAGTGAGAAGATGCGAACCTGGCTACTATAATTAGCGACCACAAAAGCAATTGGAACCCTTATTCACCTACAGATAGCCCATGCAAGGGGTGCAAATTAAAGCCGCTCTTGTATTTTATTCACTACAACTTAGGGCATACTCATTAGCATACCTTTCTACCTTATTTATTTATCAATGGTCCTCTCGTATTCCTCCCCTTCTGTGTAATAGATAGGGACACGTTAGATTTTGGTTTGCACCTGTTTTAATGTGACGTTAAAACGAAACTGCTCACAACTCTGTTATCTGTATAAAACCATATGTCTCACCCAAATCATGTCATTTCTCCTTTGTGCACTGTCCGTAGCAATCATTTTCCCCATTCATCTTCCACTTAGATTTCCTGTATATGTCATATCTGCCTCCTCCCCACCACTCACATCCGCGTCACACTTGATCCTTTTCTAACAAAATAAATTGCTTGCCATGTATGAAACATTTTAAACTGTGAAGTGTAACTGGATTTGTGTCTAGACCTTTGTTGTCTGCACCCATACAGAAAGCATCATGAGCATGTTTTGCCAAATACAGTATATGTCAGGAAAGCAGTAAATATGCTTTTGAATTAAAACTAAATTACCGTGGTACATGACATGTACCTGAGGTGTCAGATTAAAGGATGTGTCTGATCTTATCTTTTCTTTGAACCGCCCTCATATTCCTTTGGATTCTGCCTTACAGAGATGAGTCACAGCAGTAAGCCTACATAATTCATTAATATTGGAATAATATCAGTCCTTGCTATGCATTGTTCTGTACCATTTTTCCACACTGTCGTGATCAGTGCCTGTCATTAATATTTCTGTTATTTAAATCATAGGGAAAAGTGCAAAGCCAGCGAGAAACTAGAATTGCATCTTTTTTCCAGGCAGCCACATTTAGATTGTAGCGTACATACAATATGTCTCTGTGCTCTGCAGTATCTGCTTGGAGCCTTTTAAATAAAATCCTAATAAAAATGTATGGGACATCAACTGAAAGTATTAGGCTTGATCTAGTTCTAACTCAAGCGATTTGGGAATTCTGTGTGGATTGTATGCAAACCAAGAGTTGTAACTTCATTCAGTATGTACAGACATAAATGGTACAGCATTGGTGGAGCTGCAGACTCAGGGCCGATCCAGTCTACAAAAGAAACGTCTGGGTTCAGATATTGGCAAATTTTTCGTTTTCAGTTAAATGTATATCATTTGTTTATACTATATGTACACTAGAGCAATATTTGGATCAATCAGCATATTATTGTGCAGATTCCCAACTCTGAATCAGGTCCACGGTCTCTGCCGGTTTGTAATATATTTACATGTTTTTTTAATGTTTGCTTTTGGAGCAATTAAAAATCCCTTTAAATTCAATGCTAGAGAATAGTAGCGATATAACACAGGCGGATGCACAACTTTGGATCAGCCCCCTGGTATTTAAAGTACCTCTAGGACACTACTGTTAATAAGAACAGAAAGATTTTTCAAACTATAAGATTAAGAAAAATAAAAAAGGTCAATAAAAGATGTTTTATATTTGCCAAGTAAATAGCTGCCGTTTTTATCTTTAAATACCAGAGGATGTGCTTCAACATACTGTGTGTGAGATAATTGAATGCATTACTCACATCTTTAGATAGTAGTGACAACATATCACTTATGATGCTTGATTTATTTTTTTTCCTTTTGCTATTTGAGGACTCCAGAGAATTATGGTTTAAATAACAAGGTAATGGTTTAAGATTACTGAGTGTATTTTACACTAGTGACCTTACAGTAGAAAGGATTGCTTAAACCGAGGAAGACTCACTACACTAAATGAATATGGAATAACAAGAAGAAACAAAGAGATCCATAATACATTTAAATAAATAAAAGATACATCCTATAAATATATAAAAAAATCTATAAAATATCTGCTCTATAAAAGTATCTTTAGTGTAGTCCTCTTGTAATTTACCAATGTTATAGATGGATCCCTAAAAACAACTTACCACTATGTGCCATTAGTCAAATATAAAACGCAAAAATGTAATTAGGATCATTAGGACCAGTCTGAAACAGTTAGCACAATACTTTTTTTTAGCTCCAAACAAGAATTTAACCAGACTATATAATTTAGTTTGTGTTATTTATAAGCATTCTTTATCACATATATGTTCCATATGTGTTAACACTAAGCCATATGCTAAAAACTATTGAAAACATATTACAAGGCAGCTGTAACTATATATTCATGGTATTAACATATATTAAAAATATTCATGCTATTTCAATTTAGTTTTTTGATTGGTTATAACAGTGGGACAAGAACTATAAATATAAAAATATTCCATAAATCACTGCAGAATTATCATTTTTAAAGTAGCGCTACTTGTTTTGAACATGATTCTCTTGCACATGTCTCTTCTATATGGGTTTATATGTTTTTTAGCCAAAACATGAGGTGAGACAGCTGTAACAACTGATAATTACACTGAGCCACTTGATACATGGAGAATGTCATCTGATAAACTCAGTTCACAGAATAAAAAAATAGCTTTATGTATTGAGCTGTCAATACTTTTAACTACCTTGATCGTCCAATGATAAAATTGTACTGTAAAATACCCTTATATCCCTTTTACACATTTCTGTCACTAGGGGAATACATGCCCTTAAATAATTACATGTCTGTTAACAATAGAACACAATAGAGCATACAGAGACTGCATGATACAAAGATTACAACATCCCTAGAGGGATATACAATAAGCTGACAACTTGTTCCACCACACACCATATCATACCATTTGGATAAAAGAAAGTTGTTTTACTGAAATTTGCAAATTTGAAAAACCAAGGTGTAACCGATAAATGTCATCTGATTATTGAAATTGTAACTAAAATCAGTGTTAAAAGCTTTACCAAGCCCAGGTACATGAATGATGCTAACCACAATACATCAAATGTGTTTTCTTATTGATGATTGTCACATGTCTTGTGGTCCAAATAAAACAACAATATTTAGGGGTATATTTACTAAGCAGGGAATTTGCTGGGGAATTGAAAAGTGGGGAAGTTGCCCATAGCAACCAATCAGATTCTAGCTTACATTCTCCAGTGTGTAAAATGAAACTGAAAGCTCAACTCTGATTGGTTGCTATGGGCAACTTCCCCACTTTTCAATTCCCCAGCAAATTCCCTGCTTAGTAAATATACCCCTTAATGTACATAATAAAAAGGAACACACATATGGCACATGTAAAATGCCACCATTAAATTACACAGTAAAGAACAAGTCTATGCTGACACTATGCAATATAACATGTATCTTAAAAATTTACTTAAAACACAGTTTGTAAACCAAAAAAACAATACAATAATGCGAATTTGCTAAATAAAATTCTGAATATTTAACACTAATCAGATAAAGTCAATAAAATTTCACAGAGGATTGTGTCTATGGACCAGATATAGCAAATATGCAATACATGCAAATATGTTCAGTCACTGGGCAAAAAGCTATTAAATGTCTATTTGTCATCTGGGATAATACTTCCTTAAAGTATGCAGGCCACCCATTCATTTTAGGATTACATTTTGTATCCAATTTTTACCAGACAATCTTATATGACCTTATTAATTCTGCCCATGACTAAGTATTGCTGGCACATACCCAGAAGCGCTGCTCTAGAATATCACATGACAGTGACATATATTTATACCAGGAATCCCTGGGCACAAATCATAATAATGAATGCAATCTATAGAGAACTCTTAGAAGTAAGATGTCAGGTAATAGTAGCTGCTTGTCTCTAGATGATGACATGTAACACTCCCTCAGCAGGATAAATGACTTAGTTGTGACATATTAATACCATTTAGTAACGCTATCCTGCTGCTTGTAATGATGTGTTGCTCAGTTTGTCATGGAATCCCCAAGAAATGATATTTCAATTGTGCACAGCATTTCAAACTAAACAGAATTATGTGAGATTTGTGTCATTGAAAATATGGTTTAATGTTGTTACAGGTCATATAATCTGTTTCACCAGTTTTAACACAAACACGGATGGCGTCATCACAAACACAATAATGATGGGTCAGTTTACATTTAAACAAAACAATGATGAGCCCTTGTTTGTATTATGTATAGTTTACAATGAAATTAACAGTTCTCTAAATGGAACCATGTTTGTATCATTCTTATACAGTTAGTAAAGACATGTCAGATATAAGTCATATATGGTCATATTTAGATAATGAGGTATACTATAAACAAGTGAGTATGTTAACAGTGAGCCTGATCTTTAATAACGACAATTTCTGCATGCCATGTGTGCAGAAAAAGGAACTTACGAGTGTAACAGTAATTACCATCCAATAAAAATTCTTAACATGGGACATGATTTTACTCCATATGTACGGGTCTCTGCCTCCCCCACCCATCAGGCATTTAAGTTGTACAGTATGGGCTAAGCAGCGGGCCCATCATACCAATCTTTTCCATACCACACAGTTCTGCAGAGAGATGTGTTGTACTTTTTAGGGTAGGGTTCTGAACTGGACCTTTCCATCCATGAAAGGAAGGTGTAGAAAGGGTGCATTCAGCACAAGCACAACATACAAGCACAACATAGGAACAGAAAAATTATTTTCATATGGAAAAATTTTCAATAACAGGTCATCCATAAAAAATTATACATAAATCTATGTTACACAACAACATCAACAACAGGAATTCTTGTGTTTGCATCCAGGTGACCTTAAATTGCACTAATGTGGATATTTACTTTAATGTGCTATTAACTGTGCTTCCAATCCTTCAGCAAAATAATGAATGTATAACAAATGTGAGACTTCTCGTGTGTGAAACAATTATTAACATGCATAGACTATTGTAGACTTGTGTGTGTGTGTGGCCCTTATTAATGCACCAAATTTGTGGACACTTTGGGGCCGATTTAATCCCGTGCGAAGACGGGAAAAAACGCGAAGTGCGCTTTTTCCCATCTGTTACGGGACTGAAACCTCGCGTCTTTTTGTACGCACCTCTATGCGAAGGGGATTGAATCGGCCCCTTTGTGCCTCTGTCACACACCTCTGACATAATTTTTTATCTCTTCCATATTATGAGGTATGTTAGAAATATCACTGTATATAGTAAAAAAAAAGTCATAATATAATAAAAAATTATATTTCATATATTTTTCAATTAAAATAAACAACTGCACTGCCAGTAAATTCTTAACAATAATATATATATATTAATCTACACATCTTTGTCAATGAATTCAAGATTACACTACAGTTCATTTACATGCTATTTTTGGATTCTTCTATAATAAAATGTTATTTTGTTGTTAGTTTTGTGAGGCAGGCCTTGAAAGTGTGATAACCCTTTATGAGTTACTTACGGAGCAGATAGAGTAAGTCATTTCCAGTGAGGCTATGCAGAGCTTGTGAATTACTATTCCCTATCACACAACATATGGCCCAGCAGATTAGCCTAAATGTGTAGACACAAAATCATACGGAACAAAAGATGATGATTATGTGGTTTAATGACAGTACATAGTGGTTATCACAGATGTGCGATGATCACATAGCAGAATGAGATCTCTATCCTGCTCGTTTATTATTCTTTAATAATGACAATAATAAATTCGGGATTTTTGATACAAGAAATGTAAGTGCTTTATACGGCAAGGAGTCTCACGTGTGAATAACATTAAATATAACGTAGAAGATCAAATGTTTTATAGAATCATACTGTCCTGTTTCCATGGCAATGGAGAGTGTATATTATTTTGCATTACAATCCATAATGCACAGAGCAACACAATCTGTGTCCGTTCTTTGTCCATTTAACAGTATTCGTCTGTATCTGTATTAGGTCTGTAGCCTTATAAATATCATCCACTGGTGCCATTAACATGAAATATAAGCCAAAGTGAAGACATATTTAAGTAATCACTGTGGTTTTAACATATGTGTCAGGGTTTATATGAATATTATATAAGGTAATATATAAGGTAAATAGACAAAATGGCGGTTGCTCAGCTCAATGTAGGTTAATCCAATGCAGGTGTATGAAAGGCACGAGTAGACCCCACTGTAGTAACAAAAGTGCAACTCTCTAGGTGTTGTCAAACTACACATGCCAGCGCATTTTTCAGGTATTAACTAAGTCTATGCAGTTAAAGCATGCTAGGAAGTGTAGTTTGACAACACCTGGAGAGTGCACTCTGCCTACCCCTGTTCTAGACAATTAATGCCGCGTTCAGATTGCCTGCGGCCAAAAATCCGCAGGCAGAGCCGTCGTTGGAAGCCGCCTGAAATCGGCGGCTTCCAGCAAAAAGTATCACAGGAAACGCCGGCTTCACAGTGAAGCCGGCGTCCTGCGAGAAGGGGAGGGGACCTAAAAAGACTGTGATCGTAATGATCACATGTCTTTTTAGGCCAATCACCCCCCTCATACGCGCTGGAGCCGGCCTTTGGAAGCCGCCGATCCTAAGGCACCGTTTTCAAAAGGCATCGTTCAGATTGCCTTGAAACGGCGCCTTTTCCACCACTTTGGCAATCTGAACGGGGTATGAGTGTCCAGAAGACTACCATAGATTTATGCGCTGATATACTTCAGTATGAAACAGATCAGTGCAGAAAGTTTTGTTCCCTCCACCCAGCTTCTTTTTCTTCTGGTTCTAGACTTACATACTATTGAGCTTACGAGTGTAAAGTTATGAGTGGGCAGAACCATGTTAACCTGGCAATTGTTAGAACAACATACTAGTAACATCTGCCACACGCATTTAGAAGTAAGCAGGAAATCTTCGTAAATGACATCAATCTCGTAAAGCTGGATCCAGCCCAAGGTGCTCTCCCAATACAACTAAAATTCGTTGCTTTGCAAAGTATCCTCAGGTTTTAACAAAAGAAAGATATACCAACCTTAAATTCTATTTAACTGTGCAGCCATGCTTGAAAGGAAATTTTAATGGCTTCTAATTAAGACGACCCTAAGAAAATTCTTGCTCGTCATTTGGGAACGGAAAGTATAAAAGAAAGGTCAAGAGTGAAAATGACTCTATGGGGCAAACAGCTGTTCATGTTTTTGATGGCTTGTAAAATGTCTCCTCTACTCAATACTTAAAGCAGCACCGTTAAAGTTAACTTGGAAGTAAATAGTAGACACATCTAAATACACCAACAAAATATAATTATATTTTAACATTTACTTGTATACATTTAAGCTGTTTGAGTAATGATTTTGCATATTTTAAAATTCTAATTTAAGGAGTATGATAAATAGCAACACACTGGTACAATAAATATTTTTGGAAAGACAAAGGCCCACATTTACTAAGCGCTGAGATTGCAGTGAGATTGAAAAGTGGGAATCAGATTCTAGTTCACATTCCCTAGTTTGTAAAATGAAACTGAGAGCATGAATCTGATTGGTTGCTATTGGTAACATCCCTACTTTCCAATCTCACTGCAATCTCACCGCTTAGTAAATATACCCCAAAAGGTTTAGTGTTGGTTTCTATGTCTGGATGACCTATTACATTAAGTGGCTATAGAGTGCAACTTTGAGCAATGCAGCAGCCATGTTTCCCTGGGCTTCCTACAAATGACTGCATTAGCCCAGAGCTGATGTAAGTTTGAAACTGAGGACATTTTAATCAGCGAAGTCCCTTAAAAACACATCTAACAGTTAATAAGTCTGTCTAATTTAACAATAAAACATGTTGAAGACTGTTCAAGAATTTATTTTAGTTGACTTTTTAAAACTGTACATCGGTGTATTACCGCAACTTTTGTTTTGGTTTTTAGAATTGAAAATAACATTTCTTCATTTTTTTTTATTTTGTATGTTTCAAAAGCACATTTTCAGTATTTTCAATCAAAAGATACCTCTGTTAGAAGTGTGGATAGGACACATGCCTTTTCATTAGAGTTCTGACAGGAAGCTTCATAGTCCATACAGGTCCGCCATTCAGGGGGAAGACAGCAACCAGTCTATTGTCCTGGGCCCGGACAGAGTGGGGGCCCGGTCAGAGCGGGTACTGATGCTATTACTATGATATGCAGTGGCACCAGAGGGAATACAGGTAGAAAACTGTCATGTAGAAGCTTTCTATTTGTGTTCCCTCGCTTGTTGCTGCATGCCAGAGCTCACTTTGACACGAGTACTGGGTGGGTTCTTATCAATTTTTGGCATTCCCTGCTATTTCTGACGGCAGACCTGCTTGAAAACTATTAAGTATGTAAATTCTCGGTGCAAAAATAATTTTTCCTCCATGCACCCCTTACCCAACAGTTTCCATGTTTTCAAATATATTGTTTACAACCGCACATTGTATACAATAGTCAGCTAACTGAATATGAGGGCATTGGCAAAATGTGGGGCAGGGGCATTTGAAAAAGTCTAATGAATAATCTTTTGTGCTTTATATTGCATTTATCACATTAAACCTTTGCTGACTTATCTGTTAGTGTGTATAATGAAATATATTTATGCCTGCTTGCTAAGGCTAAAGGCATTTAATATGTACAAAATGAAATTCTTAACAGATCTGTTTTTTAATTGATTACTTGAGACTTGCTATGCAAATGTTATTTAAACACATGGGATATTTTGTTCGGTAAATTAATTCTGAACTTTAATGGCTCAGAATGTTCAAAAAGTGTTTTGCAATTCTGTACCTTCTCCAGCAATTAATCCAAGATTGTGTCCTAAAAGAGAATGCGGAATGAGTAGGAATGTCATATGACTGGTATTTTATTCTTTTCATGTGCTTGGATGAAAGGTTTACAAAATGTAAAATTGAGCATATTTGCATATGTTGTAATTGGGTGTTGTTTATTAACCATGCAAATATTAACATATTTTTACACAGCTTCTAACTTCTAACTTTTGATGTTGTACTGATATGATTTTACAAAAATAAGATATTTATATGACTCTAAGTCTGATACAAACTTTTTTCTTTTTAACAGCTTGATATAATTTCAATAAATGAAAAATCCATGTCCCAGCAATTAGTAAAATTGTCAGTATTAACCATATACCAGCAATTAATTCTACTTTGACTGTAATGAGGCTGGCTGGCTCCAGGCTGGCTCCAGGATGGGGTAGCCGGCTTTGGACCGTCACTCCTCCGGTTCCCGAGGTTCACACCCACCGTTGAAAAGCACGACTTTAGGGACCAGAGATATGCCTGGCCAAAGCAGGCCCTTCCCCTAGCCTCATTATAGTCTATGGTACTTTGGGCTGGATTCAGCTTTTCACTCTCATGACTTACACTCATGAGTTACACTCTCATNGGTAAAATCATGTTGAATTGCAGGGGAGGTAAAATCAATGAATCATTTGAATACAAAGCTGGATAATTGTGTCACATTCAGCGTATCGCAGTACATGATCTTCATATTAGTCTCCATAATTCTTTGCAGTTTAATTTTACTGAAAAATCATATTTATCATGGCATAAGTAATGTTATTAACTACGAGTAGAGTCTAAACTTTGCACCAAGAGGATATCTAAGTTGTATCTGATATATAGACCAGGGTTGCCTACTTTTGCAAATGGATTTCAGGGAGATTGTGACAAGCGCTTCACAAAAGGGGTGTAACTTATACCACCAAAGGGGTGTGTCCTGTGGATAGCTCCACCCATGGGTGTGTCTAGCTCTGCCATGAGAACTATTTCACAATAAAAATAGCTGCATCAGTGTTTACTATTTCTTAAATTGTCAGTAAATAATCACTTTCACTATTTATTGTGAATAGATGTAAATAGGAGAACCAGTAACTTCATTATCTGTATAGAAATAGGACACAATGTGTGATTTCTATCATCATAACACAATGTCTTCTTCAACTGAATGAGCATCAGGGAGATTATCCAGCACTTCAGGGAGTCAGGGAGATCACCCACTTTTCAGGGAGTCTCCTGATATTCAGGGAGAGTTGGCAACCATGATATAGACCTTGGTAAGATTCCAAATGAAATACTATAATAATAGTAATAATAATAAAATAATAATAATAATAATGATAATAAATTAATAATAAGGGTTTGAATTAAGACTTTCAACTTTTTTAAATCCCCCCCAAAATTGCTGTTACAAGTCAGGTCCTGCCTTAAATTTTACCTAAAGTATTTCAGGTATAGTTAATCAACTGCAGAATTGTGTGTCTTTTTCAAAATATAGTTTTTCAAAATATAGTTTTTGGAGATTAGTGGGTCTTTCTCTCTTTCTGTCTCTGGGGATTATGGTGACAGCTTGCTGAATTTCATTGCTACTGACATTAGTTTGTTGTGAACACACTGACAGATTTCTCCTCTGAAATATTCTTTGCTTGTTGTATAAATGCTTAAACAGATTGTGTAAGTGTTTTTTTTGGCAATAGGCAAACACAGAATCCGTTTCAGATAAACAAAAATGCTTTTTTTACCTATCGCAGAATTTTAACAAAATCACCAGGTTCTGTAATAATGTATGGATTTAGCTTCAATGTGATGTGAAACACACTGGAATAGGCTATGTAAAATAGAAAGCCACAAGTCAGCTTTGACATAAAAAGTAATACATAATTTATTATAATTATAAAAATATCAACACAACTATAATTATCTGCTGTTTCTATTATATTGGACACCCAGGGGCAGATTCAATTCTGTGCGAAGACGGGAAAAGCTGGGCATGCACTTTTTCCTGTCTCCTACAGTAGAAAAATTTTGCTTTTTTTAACACGCGGCTCTAAGAACTGTGAGAAGAAGTAAAAAAAATTAATTTTTAGTCCTTGCAGACTATGTAGTGTGCTTTGCGCACATTTGAATTTGCCCCTCAGCGTTGCTACACATTTGTAGTGGTTCCCTGTGGGCTGTATGTGTTCATGCAAAGCTATATATGATATCAGATTCTCTGCTAATACTATATTTAACTGTGCGGTTTGTTACATCTGTATTATACTTGTTTCCGGATTGATTGCAGGTTTTTTTTTACAAGTTTTATCTTTATATTTACAGTATCTAATATTTATGTATCTAATAAATATTTGTAGTTTGTTTTACCACTTAATGGTTTCACTTTTTCATGTCAAAATTAATTCACTTTATTTACACGGGCAAGACCTCCAACAATCATTTGTAAATAACATTGTTTCCAGAAGACAAACACATTGGCATACTTGGATTCAGTAAAAAAAAAAAAGTGTCACCTGTTTCTCAGTATTATTTACTGTTATTTATTTATTACTGTTGATTACATAAAAAACAAAAAAAACACTTTATATGGACAGCCAATAAATAATTATTTAATTCACTGCAACATAAGGGCTCAAGTTCTATTATGGTTGTGCATATAAATGTTCATCAGACTTCTTACCTGAAATCTAGTTCTCTATATTGTACAGTAAATGTACATTCGCAGAGAAACAAGACACTGTGACTGTAATAGCGCGCCTTCATGCCTGTGCTATGCATCTGAAATGAGCATATGCTTTAGAAATTCTTGGGACATGAAAAACAGTTCAATAATCACGGACCACTAAATTACAATGCTTAGTGGAAAATGCTAATTGCTCCTAAGGGAACATTTCAACTGCAAGTATATATTTTTTTAATTGCCAAGGAAATCTTTTTTTCTTTGGACTTCATGCTTCATTTCCTTATCATAATGCTTCTCAGTTAAAAATGTAAATATGCATCACATGTTGCTTTAAAAGCAGCAGTACCAACTTACCCTGATATCCAGCCAAATGCTCTGCCATATTCATATTTTGAAAGTTAAAAAATAGAAATGACTGCATAAAAAGGTGAAACAAAACATGTTGACAGCTCTTTGTTGCCGGCAATATAAAAAAAACCTAAAAAAAAAGTGTTGAGATGTTGCTAGGATAAAGATCATTTTACTTCTTTTTTCTTTTTTTTGTGTTTTACAAACAAAGCACAAAAGCAAAAAAAAGACAAGACAAAATAAATATGCAATGATAAGTTGTTACAGAATTCAAAGTACAGAGTCACATTAAATATTCTGTCCACCACACAGGGCATTAAAAGAGAAACCAGGTCAGGAGCAACAGAAACATAAGGACAGTAGTCATAGTATTCAGCAATACAAGTATGAATCTTGTAAATGAGCACACAGCAGCAAGGGTAGACACCATCAAAATACAATAGAATACCCCTATAAAGAATCAGTAGCACGATGAGCACCATGATAAAGGGGCCTACAATTTAATGGAGTATAATGAACAGACCCACATATAATTTACCAACTCACACAACACTGGTCATACCCACCGCAAAGGGCCCTCGAAAATGTTCAGCCTCAGGTCCATTTGGTTTTTAATCTGGCCCTGCATGAGCAGCAGGCACCGTGTTGAGTTTAGGTGTAAGTAGCTACCCACGTGTACATCTTGGACATTGGGCATTCGACCGTCCACCCAGACGTAGCAGCCTTTGGGGTGTGAGGAATATGCTGTGTAAAATATGGTCATGAATTTGCTGAAATCTAATAGAGCACTTATAGTTCAGAAGGTCAGCCCTATTCCTGGTGGATGTTCCCTCAGAATGTGTTGCTTAGTGAGGCCTACTGGGGAGAGCCAGATTCACTGAATGACAGGTATCTCCTTTAGGGCTGGAACCTGGAGGTGATGACTCTGTATCCGGCAGTTCTGACCCTGCTCTAAGTACAGTTCTGTGATAATCTGTGACCTGCAATAGCAAAATTGCATTAGCCATACGTTGGTGTCAATTCTTTGAGTACCATTCACCTTGTACCAACAGACTTCCAGCAGACATACCGTTAATTCAAGCAAATGTAAAAATGTTGGTGGTTCAGAAGTTTGGAGTTGCAGAGGCAGCCCAAGGCATAGGCAGTATTTGTGGCAATCTGGGACCCCATACGGTTCGCACTGCCCCCCAGGGGAGCATTCACATAGCTGTACAGCAAAAAGCTGGCAGCTTAATTCTGTACAACTTCAAAATTCTCACCCAAGGCCCCGCAAAACCTTATGGCCATCCCTGTGGAGTTGGCATACCTATACTGTAAAATGTAATACCAATACATGTCCACCCGACCAATGAGTTTCCTACAGGTTTGAAACAATTTTTTCATAAGAGCAATACACATGGGTTTGTGAATTCAATACAGTGATAACGCAATATAAAACATCAATTCTAATCATTCGTACTCATCATGTTAAAATGACATATTAAAATGTATAAAAAATAAACCCAGGCAGTTGGATCACACAGCAGGACGAAAGGCTGAGAAAACACTGAACCTAGACCTGGGATGCAAAGGTTCACTGCTGTCACTGGAAGCCACAGGCGTATCATATAATTGAAAAAGGATTAGGACACTCATAGGGAAATTTACTAAAGGTCGAGTTTTCCAGTCTGAATTTCTCGCACAGACTCGCCTATCTTGCGTGGCGAGTTTTTGCAGTCTGTTTCAATATTTACTAAAGGTCGCGTTTTCATGTTCTAAAAAATTCGGCAGCGAGTTCGTGCGAGTTTCAC
>JABWIB010000412.1:5945-17769 GCA_016617825.1 Platyplectrum ornatum
TTAATTTTTAGCGTAAAACAGTGGAGTGTGTTAATGAATCTCCCAGTATGTGTCTTTGCCATGAGGTTTAGCAGCTTAACCTTTTTAAGGTTTTATGACAGTTGTCGGAAGCTATTTTTTCGATTGCTGCTCCATTCTTTTTAGAATCCACTTATTATTACATTACTTGGCTTCCAGGCAGAAGTGACCATTGTTAAAACACATAAAGGTCATCTGAGCCATTAGTTTTTTTTCTAACATTCAACAAGGCCAGGAATTACAACTAGCCGCTTAGAACAATCACCAGTGATCTAGGACTGGATCCAGGTTTCCAAAAATGGTTGGAATAAGGTTGCTAGAATAGGAAAACCGTCCTAAAGGCGATTCTTAAGACTGGAAGGGACATGGAAAATGTTTGCGGTATGGCGTAACGGGCAGACCCTCCAACATGACCCATTCCATCAGGTACACAATACTCTGTTCCTGAGATTCCAGCAATCAGTTACTATGGCAACCACCTGTGGTGGAAAAAAAAAAGGTGAGTGACAGCTGGAAGCTCAGGAGTGGACTATTGTGTACCTGGTGGAATGGGTCAAGTTGGAGGGTCTGGAAGGAGAGAAGTATGCCGAGCACATTCCATAATATCCAGACTTCTGCACTGACCCCATTTTAGGTGAGGACAACCTTTCATGCCCACACAGTACACAATTCAACATGGTTTTACCCACCTGTGTGATCAATATTACTAAGCTGCTCCCTACCTGTGCAGACCCTCCAAAATGACCCATTCCACCAAGTACAAAATACTCTGCTCCTGATCGTCCACATGTCACTCACCTGGTTTAATCAACTAACTTGATTAAAAAACATTTTATTCTTCAACATAGGTGGTTGCCATAGTACCTGATTGTATTATACACAGGTGGTTACCATAGTACCTGATTGTATTATACACAGGTGGTTACCATAGTACCTGATTGTATTATACACAGGTCGTTACCATAGTAACTGATTGTATTATACACAGGTGGTTCCCATAGTACCTGATTGTATTATACACAGATGGTTACCATAGAATTGATTGTATTATACAAAGATGGTTACCATAGCAACTGATTGTATTATACACAGGTGGTTACCATAGTACTTGATTGTATTATACACAGGTGATTACCATAGTATTGTGTACCTGGTGGAATGAGTCATTTCTTCCCAATTCATGGCCCCATGGTATAATGACCAGGACTTTGAAGTAAACCAGGAGGTCCAATGAAAAACAGTTGTGTGGTTTAATGCCTAGATACTGTAGTGATGGTTAACAAACAAGTAAAAGTGTAGATTAAAACAGTAGGTTAAAAACCCCCCTTCTCCACCAATGATGTCTCATACAAATTGTAAAGCGATAGATAACATGATGGCGCTGTATAAAATAATTAAATAATAAATGTGTGAGCACTCTAACTGCAAGAATAACTACTGCTTCACCCGTGTTATATTGTTACACAGTCACTGTGAGGTCTTAGTGGTCAAAAAGAGGCAGACAACCCAGCCAAATAAAAGCTATGTAAATTAGCCATGTGGGAGATTGCAAATGGACGAGGTAACTGAATAAACTCGTGTAAATAGAGAAATTCCAGTTATAGGATATTCTAAACATTACAATAGCATGCTATATAAACATGATATAGGTATGGCTTGTTTATATACCATGTGACCTTACAGATATAGGCCCAGATTGTTGACTTTTGTGTACCTCCAGATTCACAGGTTCCTTTAAATCTTGTAAAAATGTATTTATTTTGTGCCAAAATCCTATAGATAAAAAGATGGAGGGAGCATTGTATATTGTGCTCTGCAGGGAAATACACAACTGCAAACGTCATACGTGCTACTTTCTATTCCACGGACGAGCACCTAGCACAGCCAGAATCAATTTGGTTTCTCATAACGGAGACAGCAATAATCACAAGAGTAAAGTCACAGGCATTGGCCATAGCCTCCTCTCATAAGCGGCTGACGTCTGTGCTGTGACTGACTGCAGCAGCCTGGAATTCTCTCTGCACACGTCCTCACTGTCGTCTGTCCTCTCCCAGCGCATAAAACACGGCACAACTTCACATACACAGCATTAGCGTAACTGCAAAGCAACGCCGCGCCTGCACCTTCTTCACAGCAGCTTCTCATTGAAGAACTGTTGCTACGAAGCTCATTGAAGCTCAATGCACAAACAAATGCTCAATAAAGATTTCATTTTTTTGGTGGCTCAGTGATAACTTTCCGTCGTAGGGACAGCAAATCACTGCAATGAAAATCAGCTCTCCATGCAGTGTGAACCTGCTTTGAAGCAATGCTTTCATCGTAAAATACCATATAGAAACACCTATATCCGAGAAGACCCCTATGAAACACACAAAGCACTTCATGACGTTGGCAACGGCTTTATAAAAAAATAAAAGGGGGTTTAATCTGTATCCTTCCAGCATTTATTAAATGATTCAACATTGCGGTATCCCTGCAACTAATTAGTATGATCAACACAGTGCAAGGCAGGAACAAAACAGACAACCATCTCGGGTGCAGTCCTGCAATGTATAACTGTATGATGCTAATCAATCAGACCCCCATAAAGCTCCGCGTATAGCTTGCAAAGGGGGCCGGCTATAAATCATTTTCATAGGTGGCAGTACGTTACAAAGTAAAGCCTGCCTTGCCCTGTCAGAGCACAAGGGGTTAAACAATAGAGGAAGTCAGCCCTTGGGCTCGATCATTCACCCCCTGTTAACTTTTTCACCCCCGTCCCCTCTAGGAAATTTAAATGCAAATTGAAAGCGTGGCTACTTGCGGGGAATGCCTGTCAACTGCCAGGCGTATGTGGCCGGTCTGGCTTTGCCAATTTCTCGGGGCGCACTTACCATGAGCACTGCGAAGTTACCGAAGCGAGTGCACTGAATGGTGGTTGTATTGCCCGTAGAGGTAATTATGTGGCAGCCTTCGGAACACCAGCCCCCATGTCCATCGAGAAGGTCAAAATCCCAAAAGGCGGCGATAGGGTCTTCACCTCTTGCGAAGTGCCTCAGTGCTATGGTCAGTGGGTGAGTGAGATTACCAAAATTGTACCCATCTGAAAAAGGAAACCACTATTAAAATTGAGCCTTATCTGATTATAAATACTCTTTAGCATTTATGACAGCTCACATAAACTAGATAAATGTATATATATATATATATATATATATATATATATATATATCTATAAATATAACATATACGCTATAGGAACCAATATCTGTGACTACTGCATTGAATGCAAAGCCAATATTCTATTTTTATTAAAAAAAAGTTTGATGACAATTAATTGGGCTTTCTCTGCTCATTCTGATATCATTCTCAACTAGAGTGCACTGTACTGTATATCACATTAAATATTTACCAGCAACTCATTCACTAAACGTTGGACGTTAAATCATAGTATGCTCAGCAGCCATTAATCTTATATTTTAATGATAATAATAATAATAATAATAATAATAATAATAATAATATTAATAATAAAATACTACTACTACTGCTACTAATAATAATAATAATGCATGAGAAAAGATAATATAATAGACAACTGACATTCCCTGTGCCCATCATTACACAGCAAGAGGCTGCAAATAATTTTCCTTGTACACCTCAAACAACTGCATGAATTGCATTAATATGCAAGAAGCAAAATACTACCATTCATCTTAACTGCAGTAACGAGAGTTACTTTTCTAATTACCGCTGTTTGATTATTGCACTTGGCTCCTGATCCTGGCTGGTGCTATCTGGGATCTGTGCTGGCGCGCCATTAAATGTGTATTTTTCATTATTTCTATTATTTTGATGGTGGTGCAAGATAACTTGTCCAGACCCAGAAACATGTTTAAATGCCTGTGTACTCCTAAACAAGTGGTTGCTATTAGCATCTGTTCAGTAGCCCTGTGTCTGCCAAGCATCTGTAAATGCACATACACTATATGAGACATTTAGTAGGAATGGAAGGAACTTACCTATTTTAGAAAGCAGAGCTGGTGTAGCAACCGCCCGACGTTTCCCCTGATCTGCAAGATGCGTTGTGTTCCCAGTGATAGGAAAGAGTTTTCCATTCCGAAAGACAATAAGCTGTAGCCTGCAACTGGAGTTTTCAACAGATTGCAATGGTGGGGACTGTGCGAACGCAGACTGTGGCAAATGAATGGAAGCAACGGCTACAGTGTTCTGTACATCAGAGAGAGAGAGAGAGAGAGAACAGGGGGAAGAGAGGGAAAAAAAAAAAGAAAAATTGAAAATGCAAGTCACAACAGGGCTGCTTTTAATACGTTATCCACTACAAGCCTAAGAATATGTGCTCTGTTCCTTTTTTTTCCTGCAGAATGGAAGCAACCATACAAGCAGGAGCTGTAACCATGGAAATAAGACTGGTAGAGTGCATATTAAAAGGGAAAGCATTTCCATTGCATGTGTCGAGTCTATATGGTCAAGCTCCCTGCTGCAGAGGTGAGAATGGTTCTTACCATGCCTGCTAGAGGGGTCCATCAACACTGCAGATCTGATTTAAAGAGACAACCTCTACCAGGTTTTTTTTTTCCCTTCACTTAACGCAGAATTAGACGACTTCAACTAAAGGCTGATAATAAAGCAGGGCTTAAAAGGGATGCATCCTGAAACCATTTATATATATGCTGATGTCGTGTGAATACAGACATATGATATGCATGTCACACATCGCACATATGGAAATGGCACTTTGATATGCACCCTAGTCCGGCCAGAGACTGTGCATTCATGAGGGGGTCTCGCTACGAGACACAGAGAAAGCTTTAGAGAAAGCATGATTCAGTGAACAATTACGCACCGTGTGATTCCCTGATACTTTGCATCTGTCTGCAAGCCTTATTCAGTCTGAACGCCAGGTGAAGCAGGGTGCCTTGCAAACTCTCTGGGTGCCAAGGGGTTAATCCCTTGTTATTCCCCGGTATAAAATACAGAGGATGCATTGGGAGACTAACGTCACAAGAGGTAGACCTTTAAAAACAATTCCGAGCTTAGACTCACATTGGTGCTCATGAATGAAAGGATATTTATTAGATGAACAGGGGGTGGGGGGGATAAAGAACTTTAGGAGGATCCTCCCCATACTAAGACGTCCGCTCCTGTATATTAGCCAGTGTGTTCTTCTGTAATGTACAATTACCAAGTTTAAAGATCCCATTTCAAGGAGATTTCCCCTAGGTGAGAGTGTAGACATTTATCTACATACACAATTATTGTACACTCCATTCTTTCATTCTCTTTTACTGGTTTATTGTGTCTATCCTCATCGGTTTAATGTCTAAGATCTACGAGTTACACTCATGTGTAAATATAGATTACATGCCATTAGATTATATTACACCTCAGAGGCTGTCAATGCGACATTGAGCATTAGCAATTTGGCTATTCCTGAAATCCCGGAAAACTACACTTAATAGCCACATTAACTATATCACTTGTAGAAGAGTTGCATACCCTGTAATATTTCACTGCCAAAAAAAAATGATACGAGAAACCATCAGAGAGGAAGTATGTCTTGCCCCGCCCATGAGGATGCTTTCCACACAATGGACCAGAACCAGACTAATGCTGGCCATACACCTTTTTGATGATCGTGGCGATACAGGTTTATTGTCACATTTCCATACCTATGAACTTACAAGTGCAGTGTTATATAAGTGCTGTCCTAAACTGTTATGGACCTGTACATTGAAAGTTCAGCTAACTAAACACACATTATAATGTACAAGTAGTTCATTTTATTTTTAGTTGTTGTGTCTTAGCAGGGCCGCTGCCAGAAATTGGGGGGCTTGTGACTGCCACACCAGCCCCCCACCCCGTGATGTTATGACGCTGTGATGCCACAGCGACCGCCCGAGTCCAGGAGCTCACTTAGATGACAGTACTGGCATCTAAGTTAGTTCTGGCATCCAGCAACAACAGAGGGAATACAGACAGAAAGCTTCCACATGGCGTCGGTCCCCAGCTCTGTCCAGGTCACTGATGGCGGCACTGACCACCGATGTATGGTGACTACTCTGCCCTTCTCTGCACTGCCACAAATGTCACCATGTCAGTGTCAGAGAAGAGAACTGCAGAGGAAGGAGATGTACTGCAGGAATCAGTGGGAATAGAAAAGTAGAGACGTCGTCCATAGCAACCAATGTGATCCTAGCTCTCGGTTTTCTTTTACATATTAGAGACAATTAGCTAAAATCTGCTAAAATCTGATGACTATGGACAACATCCTCACGTTGACGTGCCGTGTGATTGCATAGACAATTTCATATTGTGGCCTTGTGATTAGTCTTCGCCACACAACCTTTAATCATAGGTCGAGTAATCAGCATCACTATGGGGGACTGGAATTCCAGATATGGTATAACTATGGTTATATAAGATATGGTCCTATATTCCTATATCCTATGTTTGCAGCAAACGCTTTCTTTTGTCTGTTTTAGGACAGTAGGTTTTTTTCTTCAACCTACTTTATACCTCTCTAATAAATATGATTCTACTTTACTGTTTTCTGTACCTTACCCTGTCTCCACCAGAGGCAAACGCAGTCATTTTAAAAGGGGGGGCCTGTTTCCAAATGCGTGTAATGCATGTCAGGTATACTAAAGTCAAGGCCGGTGCTGCCATTAGGCCATCTTAGGTGATCGAAAAAAGGACGTCTACCACTCCTCTATAGAATGCCAGTGCCCCCTCTTCTGAACCAGATTGGGTGGGGGTGGGGGCAGCAGGACGCTTGGATGGTTGGGGGGGTGGTACTGGGTCTCGCCTAGGGTGACCAAAGACCTAGCACCGACCCTTGCTAGATCCAAGGAAATGCTGCACTATATAAAGTACATATTGGGTATATTAGATGTGGGTTAATGGCACATATTATAATAATATTTGTTAGATTTGTGTATACTGTACATAGTGTACCATATTCAGTCCACTAATATACCCCACAGAAATTACAGTATGTGCAATTCACTTACCCCCTTCAATATGTGCATTATATAGCGCACCATCCCCAGCCCCATAACATAGGTTTAGCGTAGAAACACTGTATAAGTACATTGGGTACATTAGGATTCTGTGAAGGAATATGCTATAACATATATGGAGTCTGGGAATGCCTGTGTATACTGTGTCATTCCTAAATCCTAATATACCACACATTATAGCATGCCATCCAACACCTCTACTCTACTTTATACAGTGTGCCAGCTCCCGATCATTAATATAACCCACATGTAATACAGCTACATTAAGGGGGGTTTCTGGGCTACTGAAACCCCCCTTGCGTTTGCCACAGACCTCCTATATATTTCCAAAGACATGCGCTGGGTGCATCTATTAGCATGCGCAGTGATGTATTATGTTAGCACTAAATAAGGAGATGTAAATCATATCCTCCACATGAATTACTAAAAAAAAGGGTACACTTGGGGGGGGGGGGGTATAAAAAGGGACGGGCCGTGCAGTCCGCTAGAGATCGTAGTCTACCGGCTAAACCGGTGTAGATATGGAAAAGTGTCTTTTATTTTTTATGGCTAGGTATTATACTGTATATTTATATACTGGCTCTGGTTAGATAGTCCTCTGACATTTTACTGAGATGTGAGAAAGAATCGGCTTTTGATCACCTCCGACACAACAAACGTCAGAGGGAAACCAGTTAATGCTCAGAGAGAGATTATCCCTCCATGACACTGACATGATACTGTTAGTCCACGCTTCTGCTGCCCTATCCTATGGTAGCGCAGGGTAAACCAGTCCTCCAGGATTACATGACTGAGTCAAAGCTAAGCTCCGGCTAATTATGTATACTGCCAGCTAGACCAATGTCTCCGCTGATGCTAAGGTGAGTCACACAGTACGCAGGCACAGCCAGCGCGTCTGACGCTCCTCCTGGAAGCACACGGTCATTGCATACAAAAGATCCGCTCCGGATTTAACCCTCGAACTGCCAGCGTGGATGTTACAGGAATGGAGACAGCTAAACCGAAAACAAATAGATAACAAAGCTAAACCTGCACCAGGCAGTGATGATCTATAGATTCATGAGCTGTCTTTTTGTCCAAGAGCTTGCAATCAAGATTTTGGGCCAATTTGCAAAAGAGGCATCCAGTTTAAACATAATAATATTGTTACAATTTCGTTCAACCACCATATGGGTGTTAGCCCAGGACAGTGCATAGAATGACACTTGATAGGGCTGGTCATTTCAGGTAATGTGTTCATATATGGCTGGGATCACACCACCTGACCGAAGGGGGTCACAATATCAGATTATGCAATATCCGGGAATGAAATCCATTACTTTAAAACTTAAATGTAGCACATACACAGTGCCTAGACCACTATCCAGGCAAAGAGTGCTGGCTGCCCAGACCTAAGGTCACTCACTATCCAGAGGACACTGCAGAGGACGGAGGACATAGGAGAGAAGACAGTGAAGTAAATAGTAATAGGGGTTGTGATTGATACAGGGAGAAAAAGAAAGGGGAAGGAGGAACAGGGGGCATACATATAGGGGAAAAGAGGACAGTAGCAGAGGTTCGTTCATAGCAAAGATGAATACGCATCAGGGACACCCACAAGTTGGTTGCCCATGGGCCCCTACATACCTTATCCAGGCCAGTTGTCCCTAGTCTATGTGTAATTGCACATGTATCAATTCCCCTTCCCCACCAAATTGTACAGTGCTATGTAATATGATGGCGCTATATAGAAACCTGGTAATAAATAAATACTTATTTAATAATGAATTAATCCTGCACGAGCTCAGGATCGTCAAAAATGATTGATGGAGGAAGTCGATAAAAAGCCCTTGTGTAGTTACAAAGCATCCGGTCATACCTAACAATTACTAAACTCTGGAAATATTCCTCAGTTCATTGTTCCCACTTTAACAAGTAGTAACACAACACAATAATAACCCATTTTCCATATAATTAACCATGCAAAGAAGCTCACAGAAAGACTGGAATTCAGCGTCACCAAATGACAACTTTAACCAAGAGTCAGCACCCTGGACAGCGGGCTGAGCGCTGCATCACAGACCTTTGTAACTCTCCTGTGCACTGAGATTAGTCATAAGGCGTGAGTTGCTTTTGTAAAGGGCATGTACACACAGGTGTTACTCCTGACATCTAAAGCCCATTATATTCCATCTGTGGGGAACAGGACCTGCATCTAAGATCACTGATCCCTGTGTTGAACAGTAAACATGTAATCTTTAGGGACACCATGGCTAATGCTCACACCACGTTCCACCAGCTATATACCCTCTATTTACTATGATGACCATCCCTACCTCAGAGTCGGATTGTGTTCTTCTGTGTGGCACAGGCATGGGTCATTTCCTTGGCTGCGTGAAATAAAACCAGCGAGCCATACCAAATGTGTCTCTGTGTGCTCATGGAACCATATTACATTTATCTTATCTGCTGCTATGGTAAATGATATAATAATGGTCAGATGTGAGGACCTAAGGGCTGGCATAGATGGACAACTGTCACATCAAATAAACGCAACTGCACAGAACTGGAAAACAAAATATAAAGGTTCATGTACCATAATGTAATCTGTAAAGTCCAAACACATATCTACCTTATCGAAACAATAGCAATGAACAGAATCCAGACGTCCGCATCATTTCTTTCCCTATGTTAGGAGATTCCTATTAGGGGGTGATAAACCTAATTCCAGCAAGGGGGCAGGGCTAGGTACGCAGATTATGCGGAAGGGAGATCACACTCCAATTCCGTGCTCGGAGTATGCATATGGGTCTGCATATAGTCCAATATCCCAACAAAGTTCAGAAATCCCCCTTACGCCCCTCTTATTCCCCCCCCCGGGGTACATCAGCCCATGATACTACAGCCTGTGCACATACAGAATGCAGTATGACAGTGTATGTGGCAGCTGAGTGCGTACATGGCGGGTATTCTGCTTGAGTGCACCAAGCATGTACTGCTCATCCATCAGAGTGAGTTATCCCCCCTTCCCCCATATGGGGACTTGGGACTAGGTTTACTAAACCGTCAGAATAGAAAAGTGGAGGTGTTGTCCATAACGACCAATCTGATTGATTCTGATTGGTCGCTATGGGTATCATCCCCACTTTTCCATTTCCACAGTTTAGTAAATATAGGCCTTTTTAGTAAATATAGATCTTCGATCAAGACTTAGAAGTGACTACTCCAAAAGTTGCAAATCTAGAGAAATCATATACATACACATATACAGCCGACAAAGCTGGCCTTGCATTGCTGTCTGTGTGCGGATACTAAGTCAGAGTTTACGCAGATGTTTACGCACTGATCTGCTTTGTTAATAGCATTTAAAGTTTTTTGCACCCCCTTATGAGATACCCGATAAACATCAAACAAAGGATTTGTAAATGGATGACATGAGCGACACGGATAGAGACACAATAAAATAGCTTCCGCTCTGTACAAATCCCTTTCCGCGCGCTGGTGTAGCCGCGTTTTCGCTGCCGGCCAGAAACACCTCGTGTGGTCGCTGGTTGCAATGTATGAAGGCGTGAGGCCGTCCCCGCTATTCCTATCAGTCTGTTTCCCAGACAGTAATGGCATATCCCACCTCTGCGAGGATCATAAACCATACACCNCAGAAATCTCTTCCTAAATGTCATCAGAACATGCCCGGACTGTTCTCTCTCTTTGCTTACTGTCAGTTAACAAATGAGGAGTGCGTCATTTAGCTTGTCACTGTATGACCGATCCCGTCCTTACTGAGCACGCCAGGAATTTACCACAAATAAGAAATATGGCATCAATGTCTATGCATTGTTAAACATTTGCTGGATGGCATTTAATCACCCGCAGGTCTCACATCACCCTTCCCAGAGAGCAATCTCTGGCTTATAAATAAAGAGTAACAGTTCTAGCCACACAGCACACGTTTGCCAATATGGTCAATTACTTTGACAGAACCAATCGAGGTAGAAAAACACAACGTCTTCCTAAAATGAATGGGTTTTATGTTATAGCCAATATTTAAATGCTGATTAAACAGCTCCGGGCTCTGTGGATGAAATCAGGTCCATTCCATAACACTGGACTGTTATCTGTGCAATCAGATTGGAAAGTCTCTGTTATAGCAATGTGTGTAGGCACATGTATTATTGTTAATACAATTACTATTATTAACGTTTATTTATAAGGCGCCACACAGCAGGGAATACAGTATAAGACAGGGCATGAGTGATAACATAGGACCAGATCCAGACATTATGTACTATTGACTTCCGCTCTACTTGCGAGTGTGCAAAACCATGTTGAATTGCAGGGGAGGTAAACTGCCTAACAGCATATGACCGGTGTCCCCCTCCCCTCTCCCTTGTCACCCATTCACCCGTACACAATAAATGGACACAGTAAATAANGACACATGAGACTTTAAGTTGGGTTAATAAAAAGGGGGCACCATTTATTTTTAATTGGACCTAATTAGAATTTGGACTATTAAATTTGTATAGAAGGTGGCCCAGAAGCAGCGGAGGTCAGGGGGTCATACTTATCCTATATGCTATACCTACCAACCTAAATAACACAGGGCGCCTAAATACCGGTGGCCATAATAACTAATCCTAATGCTTTAAGAGCAAACTTAAAGGGCTGACCNATTAACAATGGGATGCCCACTTGTAGGGCAAGCCGCTCGGCTACCTCCCTGAACTACCTAAATACCTAATAAACCACTGGCCACAATTATTTTAACGAGAAAGCATGCGCCAATCTACCCAACTGACCCCCGC
>JABWIB010000412.1:73816-88163 GCA_016617825.1 Platyplectrum ornatum
GTGTATAACTATCCCATTATATCCCCTTCCTCTACTCTGACTCTTCTTCTGTGTCTACCTATCCCCTTCTATCCTCTCTGTCTACTCTGACTCTTCTTCTGTGTCTAACTATCCTATTATATCCCCTCTCTGTCTACTCTGACTCTTCTGTGTCCAGCTATCCCATTATATCCCCTCCCTCTTCTCTGACTCTTCTGTGTCCAGCTATCCCATTATATCCCCTCTCTCTACTATGACTCTTCTGCGGTGTTTAGCTATTCTGTAAATATTAAAATATTCTGACAGCATGCCCAACTGCCCCAAATCCAGCGGGACTTCAGGAAACTGCCCTGCCTGCATCCTGGAAGTGGAAAGGAAATTTGCTCGTAAGGCAAAAAAGGCAAAGCCAGGATGGGTTTATGTGGTACCAGGGGCATCGTTTGGGCAGTGCTTACCTTTCCCTTTTTTGTCCTGCCAAATGTTGGGTGGTATGTGACAGGTGTTTAGTTAACCACTCTGTCAGAGTAAAGTCAATCAGTTAAACCTGCTGGTGATTGACTTATGACTGAGGCTGTAGGATACAGTATATTCAGTACCTCCACTGTTTCACCCCAGTCCGCAATTTAAGTAAGTTTGTCATATAACTCCAAACATAGGACCAGATGCAGACTTTAGGCACTACTGACTTGCTCACAACTAACTCAATTATGGGCAAAACCATGTGGACTTGCAGGGGAGTTCAATTTCAATTAGTTTGAAACAATATTAGAATTGAGGTGATAATGTCTAAAGTCTGGATCTGGTCCATAGACATTACAATGAGATGTAGGATATAATCATATAAACTGCAAAATAAAAGAAAAACAAATGGTACAAATCTTTATACCTGTATTCTACTTACGGTCCTTTAGTAGTCTTATAATCCTCCTTATATAATACAGTGATATTGTAGATAAATATTTTATATGCGCTGTATAAACATATTTTATTTATGATGTAATTGCTTTTTTTCATGTTTAAATGCTTTTTGTCTTGCATATTCCTATCAATGCACTGCAGGAGTAGGTCAAATAAACCTCATGAAAAATCTCCTAGTATATGTATTCATGTGGCAATACATCAATTACCACTTAACCGGGGTTCTTTTATTCTTTATTTATTTCTAAATATTTAATAACACATTTATTTGAATTCACATATAGGCGTAAAATGTAATTTAACTGTACACCAAGTGTCTACATAATACGATATGCAGGGGGTTATAGTCTAACAGAAAACAAACTACAGAAATGGTTCATTTAATTAATGTTATAAATAATGTATGGAAGACCATAAAAGTGTATTGACTGGGAATACTTCTGAGACCACTTGATGTCACTGTTGTTCTGCAGAAGTGTGATTATTAACTGAAGTCCATCACTGGGATGAGTCGCCATTTGATGGTTTGTTAGTAGTTGATCATGACCTCTGACAACCCTTGTTCCAGGCTTAGATGTAAGGAATGCATCCTGTGCTTGGGAAACTCTTCATAAATAATGTGCCTGGAGATCCCTGGGCAAGATCACACCTTTGGGTGCAGCTTATTATAATCAAGCGTTCCCAGCCTCCGCCTGCTGCAATGGGAATGGTTGATGTGCTTTTTGTGAGTATTTTGTTTGTATATCACACAACACTAACAGCATAAGTATGAATAAAACTCCAACTTAGTAAAATAAAGAACAAGGATTTAGATCCTGCTGCTTCCCGCAGCTCCCAGGGTAGTAACAGTGGAGATCTGAAGCTGGCTGATCATTGTGAGTCGCAGGTGGGTGAGAAGAGGCATACAGACTTGTATGGGCTAATACAGGGCTGGCATCAGAAATAGTGGGGCCCAATATTGGTGGGTCTAGGTCCCCTCCAACCCCAGGTAAGTTTGTACTGATTGAGTGGACAGAGCGGAGCCCGGTGATATTACTNTCCGCTCACTCAGTACAGCTTACACAGTGACGGTATTAAAATGACTGATGAGTCATATCGCCAGCCCCGGGCCACCACTTAATCTTATCCCCCCCTGATGGTGGCCCGGGGCTAACCATAGAAGGACCCTATTTGCAGTTGTTGTGTAGAACCTGGATCTGGATAGGACATAAAGGCACAAACACACCTCCCTGTCCTGTCTGTCTTTATTTGTCCTGATAAGAGAACAATACAGATCTTTCTATTTTGTTCAGCCCTAAATAGACCAAAAGGGGGCATTGCTTGAGCCAAAGGCGGAGCTTGGGGGAAGCTGGGGACGGGGCTTATTTACCCCATTTTTGGAGGCCAAAAAGTTGGGAGGTATGCAGACATGCTCTTAATATAAAATTTACATACAGTCCCTCACCTCCTGTATACACCATAAACTTTCTGTCCTACTGATAAAAATGTCCTTCCTGAGTATCCAAATCCTCCCTGTATGTCCACAGTAAATGCTTGGACACCAGGGTCTAAATTTACTAAACTGCGGGATTGGAAAAGTGGGAATGTTGCCCATATCAACCAATCAGATCCAATCTCTCAGTTTCATTTTACATACTGGGAATATGAGCTCAAATCTGATTGGTTGATATGGGCAACATCCCCACTTTTCCAATCCTGCAGTTTAGTAAATTTAGGCCCAGGTGAACATATCATAAGCCTGTATATAGTCTGACAACAATAAATGGAATTAGTCAGCCTTCAATATTAGCCTTGTATTAGATGTTGGTTCTAGTTTTAGGGGTATATTTACTAAGCAGTGAGATTGCAGTGAGACTGGAAAGTGGGGATGTTGCCCATAGCAACCAATCAGATTCAAGCTCTCAGTTTCATTTTACACTCTGGAGAATGTGAACTCAAATCTAATTGGTTGCTATGGGCAACATCCCCATTTTCCAATCTCACTGCAATCTCACCGCTTAGTAAATATACCCTCTAGTCTGGATAATGGGTTGTTTATTGTATATCAGTATAAATGATAAAATAATAATATAATGAATGCATGTTAGTATTCCATACAAAATGGGGCATTACTGCATCTTGTCTAGAACATGCACTTACTCTGTATTTAAGATGAAATCATTAACATTAACTATTAGCTATTAGAATGTGTCTGAATTATTTACTCCCATCTATATACTCCCTATATTTTAATTTACACCCACTGTGAATAGTAACACATATACCATTTTGAAAGATGAATGTAAAACATTTAATTAGTTAATGCATTCAACATAATTTCTGTGATGAGAAGAGCAATATTTTCACGCTCAAAGACTGTAATTAGAATCTGAGTATTTGATAAGGTCAACTCTAGAATGCAAAATAGAATAGCTTCACGCTAACAAAGCAGATGAACGATGCTGATAATTATCAGTTCTTAATATCATTTTCATAACACTGTAGCAGAGAGTGCAGGATTCCTGATTTGCAATATTAACAGTATTTTCCGAGTACTCTTGATAGAAATTTGAAGAAACACTTATAATGTCCTCGCATGATGAATATATATATCTGTTGTAAAAGGCAAAGCATTATACACACTATGAACTTTCCTCAAGCTAGGTTAGCATGACTCGTCAATGTGGGGAGGATTTGGATTGGGCACAGAGGTTGAGGTGATAGGTCAGATGTATGGTTGGTATGGCCTCTCATGACCATCTGGATTGGATTAGCTAGGGTGCATGTGTGTGGTTACCATGGTGCCAGTTTCTCTCCCATATACCGCTCATCCCATTCCCTGGTGGTATACCAACCTACCTACAACCTACCAACCTCTGTGCCCAATCCAAATCCTTCCCACAGCTATTTAAAATTCCCACTCTCTATACACACAAACCCGAGGAAGTCTTTCAGAATGACGAAATGCGCTGGATGACATGAGACAAATCTTCATTGACATACATTTGATATAATTTCGCAATGTGAGGACCCTGTATTTTATTATCCTCCCTAAAGAACCCCTCTTTAACGCAATGTGAGACCCAGTACCTGCCAGCCTGAAGCCCTGCATCCAAAGCAAAGCGTGTACTAACCTTATTGATACACAGTTTAACAACTCCTCAAAAACTATTTTGCACATTATTTCAAACAAAAATACTGATTTTGGAAACCGCGCAGACAGACTGAGGACAGACCTAGAAACAAATGTGTTTTCTGAACATTTGAAACTCTGCCTGGAAGGACCTTCCGAGAAAAGATGCCAAGATTTGAAAAGGAATGTTCTATACCGAAATATAACAGCAAAAGAAATATGAAACCGCTGCTCTCCAAGGAATGACTGTATCCGTGCTTTTATAATGCTGCAATGGACACCAGGAAGAGTATGAGTTAATAAATGACCCTATGTCATAGGTGAGACTGAGAGGAGGAGTGTTATGGAATGTTAATTACTAAATAAATCCATTTATAATCAATTCGAAAAATATTTTCAATATAATGGACTGGATTCGTTATCCGCAGATTAGATTTGGAATAGTGTCCACAAAATTGTGTACATAATTAACGTATCAGAGCACTACGTTAATTATGTACACAATATGTGTATTGCGTATTATAAGTACGCACGGGGGCGGGAGGCATGTAAAAGTGTCTTAACAGTGTTTAAGTTCGTACATATCTCTGCACCACATTGCAGGGACGGTGGAGATTTTAAGGTCCCTTATGTCCCTCTTATGTCCCTTTTTTGCGAATTCTCCCAGAACCAGATAAACTACTGTACTAGATACAGTTTGACATTCAGTCAAGAAAATAACCTATGGCGTAGTTAAATTACAAAGACACTGATCCTGACTTAATAATGGCAGGTGACTTACGCATGTTGGTTATATAAATCGCCAATCCATTTCTACTGCGCCTGGCCAGAACCAGGTCTTATGATTCAGATCATATTCTGGACTTCTGTACGATCAGCGTTACATATGTACCACAATTCACTAGTTAAGTACAGAGGCAGGCAAGCTGGTATGATGGCAGGCAGGCAAACTGGTGTCAGGGTAATTAAACAGTATGGGAATGGATGAGGATTACAAATCTTTTCCTACAACACCCTTCCGCGAGGAAGGGCATCGGCGTATAAGTTAGGGGAGTGTTCTGGTCTTATATGTGACCTAAGTTTTGTTGGTGCGAGGAGAAGCGTCGGAGAAGTGCATTGAGAAAATATAATCATAACTTAGGAACGGAAATATAGCGACTCTTCAGAAAAACACTATTAAATAAGGGAACCACTGTGATATGCCTCTTGATCATTATATAAGGTGAATCTTCATTTTCCATTACATTGAATGCAATGATAAATGGATAAACTAATAAAGAGAAACACAACAATAGGTGTCTATGGGATTCAGACAGGCACTGTTGCTCTAGATCCCAAGGCATGTACAGCAGCTTGTGGCTGATGCAAATGTTAAGCCATGTGTACCCATCCCTGAGTTTAACTCTGAAAAGTCGCGGATTTGGGCTTTTTGGAAATCAAGTGATACCTGGAATGACGAATCTGTTGAATGGTTAACATGCAAAAAGTTTCCTAGTCTATACTGACGGAAGCAAATGTTTTGAGACACATGGTTTCATAACTCCCTCTTCCCACATTGCGTTGGGTTTCCTGTTATTCTGCTATTCTCCCAAATTTTCTTGTCTCCCGCAGGTTGGTTTGATCTCACAAGTTTCTTTCTTGTTTGCTTATGATTAGCTCTCAAACACATCTGAAATTTATATCTGCAAAAGTTCAAGAACTTCGAATTCTTAAGAAAAAAGCACAGCCTGAGATTTCTCCATGCACAGAAACCTGAGTCAGCCTTTACATAGAGAACACAGAAACATGACAACGATTCAGTGCTTAGGAATGTCGTCTATCTAACCTCATTCTACGGCTTCTATAAAGATGATGTAAATCCAGCAGAGTTTCTGTTAGTCTCAACACAAATACACCTTCACACCTGAACTAGAGGAAAAAATACTTTTCATTGTGTTGCTGATATAATAACATCAATGACCATTAACCAAGTTACAAAAGGTCCATTTTACTTAATTGGGAGGAAAGCCGGGATAGACATGGGGATAAGATACAAACTCCGGGCACTGTGTTTATGTTGCCATAGAAGCCACGGCATGGCTAGCCACAAAAGTGTAATTTATCATTCAGGACACAAAGAGGGACTAAACAAGCATATGTAGTAGAGCTCAAATTGAAATCAAAATGATTATTACATTATATTAATTATTGCTTTTACAAGGAATAGTGTGTATGACTTTTCCCCCATTTGGGTACTTTTTCATGCCACCTGTCTGGCAAAAAAATCCCTGGGGAAAATACTGCATTAATGCATGATATACGTAAAATATAAATACATGGTACCTTCAAAACATACAAAAATGGAGCAATCTAAATGTCAAAATGACAAACTGATTAGAACAATGTCGCTATTGGAAAACCAAACTAAATTACTGGTGCTAGGGTAAAACGTGTCCACACAGCATTGTATTCTGAATTAGCCTGCTCTGAGCAAGAAAAAGAATAGAAAGGTCTCCTGAAGTCAGTCACCCATGAGATGTTCACAGGACGCTGTGCTTTATACACTCCGGAACTGACTGTCTACGTGAATCAACAACAGAATTTGTATATAAGGACAGTAGGATGGGCCGCTACTTTTGGGCCACTGCTGTGGGCTTGCTCCCCGGGCCAAACTTTGCCAGCCAGCACTTGGCCCCTCCCCTGCAGCACTGCTCTGCTCCGCCCATGCAGATTCAGGTCCCACCTCCTTCCTTTGCATTACGTCAGGGATAAGCGATATGCGGCTCTCCAGCATACTTTAATTACACAGACATAGTTGATACCTGCAGAGCCCCCGGGTGTCTACCCTGGCACTAGGTATATGAGAAATATATATATACCAAGCTACTGACATGTTTGTAGTCGATTACTATTGGTCTATTAATGACACCTTGTGCACAGAGAGCTATGCGTTCCTTTGAAGATTCCTCTTGCTGCTTGTTAATACTATAAAGCAGTCAGGTTTGGCATTTGATACGAGTGGATCACGGCGTTTCTCATGCTCGTCAGAATCTACGCATGTATTCATTAGCTACTGACTCATCCTAATTACAGCTTGTCCAGGGCGAAGAAGAAAATATATAGAGCAAAGTGGCTGTTTCTACAACTGAGAAGAGCAGCAGGTCTAGCTTCACGAGGAGCTGTATATTATCTGTAATATTAAATATGGGTTTTGCCATAGGCTATCATTTCCAGACTCCCGCAAAATGCCCAGATTTCTACTTACAAGGAGCAGAAACCGGTATCATTTCACATGTGCAGTGTCCTTTAACCCCTTCCCACCTGGTAGCCCTTCACTCGCCCTCTCTAGCCCTCACTGCTAATCTCGTCTCCTTACTCTGATCTCTTCATGATCTACTTGCTAACTCACATCTTACCTTGCTGTCTGTCTTCTATACACTTTATCCTATATTGCTTTGCTTATATTGTATATTGTTACATTTCACTTTTATATTGTTTTGCAATGCATTGATGTGCAGTTCGTTCTCGGTATGTCTATACTGTATTTTTCTGTGCCCTGTACGGCGCTGTGGAAAACTTGGGGCTCCTTATAAATAATCATTATTATTAGTATTATTGTTACTCTTACTGTGCTAAATACCTGATAGGATAAATATTAACGGTGATCTGCGCTGACCTGCAGCCTATCCACACACCTGCCTACCTACTCCATCATGCAGAGAAAAGAGAAATTAGATGTACAGGTCCAGCGATGGTGAAACACAAAAAAAAACTATAAATATCCAAGTGTCTGTCAAACTCTATTATCAGTAAAACTCTAAAAAAGTCCAAAGTAATCCAATAAATCAGCATTGCAGCCCTTATTTCTTTAGGTTCCTTTCTGTGATGAGTCTCCTCAAAATAGAAAGCATGTATATGCCAATAAATATGTTTTAATAGACACACTGAAAAAACACATATAGAACCATTTTAAAAAGCAATGTACTCTCCTTAATAAGAAACTTCACAACAGNCCCCACACATCGGCAAAGGAGAGATGTAACCAGCCGCCTTTAACCCTCAGACAAGTGTGTAAAGATTTGCATTAATCCAAGATGCGGAGCTGCATCCAAGGGCTGAAACAATCTCTCTGTATGAACCCACTTCAACGCGTTTCGGGACCCTGTGTGCCTTACTCAAGAAGCTGTAAAGAGGAGATGTTGCCCATAGCAAACAGTCAGATTCTAGCTCTCTGCTTCATTTGGCATACTAGAGAATATCATCCGGTAAAACAGAAGACATACTTTCCCTAATCAGAATTTTTCATACCATTAGAATGACGTAGGCAATAGAATGACGGACGTTTGACGTGCACTTACTTTTGCAGATGAGTCTAGCGGAGAGTCGCTCAGACTGCCAGAGGTACACTTTAAAATTAAATTGTGGTTCTGAATATTCTCTGAATCAACGTCCTCATTACCACGGATCAATGATCTCTCCGAATGTGCAGATGTTCTCTGGTAGGCAACGCAAGTCGTGCCAATAAAGCTTGCTGGTTTGATTAGGACAGCCTCCAGTGCAATATTAATGGAAACCTGTCAAAACACATTGAAAAGCTGGTCAATTGCCCAAGTGTTTAAGAAATCAACACACAAAAATTACACTATTTAGGGAAACAACATGGACATCTGCTACTGCACGACATGCATCAGGACAGCCAAGCAAATATATTACCTGACAAATTGTTTCCTTATAAAAAAAACGCTTTATTAGCCATTATTAATTTCATCTTTCTACTTGTATATATTAAGTCCAACTTTGTTTAATCTTCCACAAATCCTGACATGGGACCAGATTTAGACTTTAGGCACTACTGACTTACTCACACAAGAGTGGGTAAAACCATGTTGAATTGCAGGGGGGGTAAAATGAATGTCAGTGTGTGCATGCAGGGTGAATACTTTATTGTTGCATGTTGCACACAGATACTGACCAGCGTTACTGTTACACTGTTATTACACTTGGGCTGGAAACATCATACCTTAACTCTAATACTTGCAAGTTACTAATGAAATTTACATCCCCTGCAATTCAACATGGTTTTGCCCACTCTTAAATGAGTTGTGAGTAAGTTAATAGTGCCTAAAGTCTGAATCTGGTCTCATGGCTACCATTAGACAATTTTAGGCATTTGTCTAGACTGTCGGGCCAGGGGGGCAGCAAAAGTACCCTCTTGTCGCCTCCCTTTACATGCTGGGTTACAGCATAACCCGGCATCACTAGGGCACCCAAAGACAAAGCACAGGCCCTGTGCAGCTAAATGATACTCCGCAACTGTGTGAAGCCACCTGTCCCCATTGTGATTGTGGGACTGTCATTTTTTTTTTTAATACAGATATGTGTGCACGATAATAAAATTAATAGGTGTTATAAATAATCGACTCACTGGGCCTGATTCAGGCTGGAAGTAAAAAAAAAAAAAAGAACACATCTTGCATTTGGAAGTAGGCATTTTGACTATATTATTGGCAGCTGTGACCCCTCACAGCACAAGGGGTCTTGAGTTTGATTCACAGACATGCTGGCATATCCTTCCCGAGTCTACACAGAAATAAACCTTTGTATTATTAGAGATCTAAAATTGTATGTGGAGCTGGGACAGAAGTGAATGTGAAATATTCTCTGTAAACAATTACGGAAACCTTATGGCACTATATTAATAAGTATAAATATTAACTATGCATTTGAGAATTATGGCGACTGTCGTGCTCTCCGGCCCACCTACCATTTATTAACAATAAGTGAAAAACTTAGCCATTGTTGTGTTGTTGTTTTTTTAACTTTGCCCTGATTAATGTGGTAAAATGGGCAGGATTTGGGTGGAGTAGGGCAGGACTTGACCAGAGTTTGGGATGGGACTTGGTCTATTTTCGTATGTCTAAATGTGGGGAGGTATGATTTCAGTCTGTGTCAGGTTTTATACACCTTTGCTGTGCTAAAAATGAAAAGGCAGCACATGCAAAACATGAGGAGCAGGGCTTTATGGTGTTATTTAAAGCAAATTACAGCCTGAAGACCCACCCCTGCTTATCAGTGCTATATAATTATATATATAATTATATATATAATTATATATATATACATATATATATATATATATATATACTGTATATAGTGTTACTATGGATGGAGTGGGGTTGTTGCTATCCTTATCAAATCTATTGATATTAATAAACACTGTGGAGTGTGGAATTCCAGGTAATTATTTGCAAGTTTGCAACAGGAGTTTGGGTGTCCCCCGGACAATATGAGAGACTCTGCAGCTATGTTTTAAAAGAACAGCAACCTTTTGAAGTTTTTACTGTTTCCTTCTAGATTTCATCATATTATCATTCAAGTCAAGTGTAGCAATTATTTTGTTGTTGCCGCTTCAGGCGCCCACTTTATATTATATATTATACTCCTCCTGCCTTGTCACTCTCTTGACTTGATTTGATTTCCTTTAACTATTTGAATTCTAATAGCAAACCTTCCATTCCATTCATTTTCCTTTAAACTGATGGACTTCACTGGAGTGCTTCTTCTGCGCTGACATACAAAGGCTCCTTAGAACACTCAAAACATTCGTTATAAACAAAGCCAAAGAAGAGAGGTTATAGGAGGATAAATGTCACGGAAATGTCAGAGAATAACCTTGGATTAATGAAGACACCAGCTGCATGTCCCTGTCCAACATCATTTAACATTGAAGTTCCCAAGCTAGAAATAAACTCCCCTTGTTATCAACAATGGCCTGGATGCAGACCTCCAAAGCCAGCTCCACTGACCTACTCAAGTTCAATTCTCCATCCTCATACTCCTAGATAACTCCTGCCTTTCACACCGTCGATTACACTCTTCTACTCCAGACCCTTCACTCCCTAGGCTCTGTAAACTCATGGCTCACCTTTTATCCGACCACTCCTCTGGCATGACCCCCAGCTCCTGATCCCCCACTACTCCTCTCCCTGTTGGGTGACCCTCTGGGCTCTGTACTTGACGCCCTTCACGTCTCCTTCTACACTACCTCCCTTGGCAATCCCAATAAATCATACGGCTTTCAATACCACCTGTACGCAGATGATGCACAAATCTAGCTCTCCTCCCCCAACCTCCCTCCCTCGCTTTTTTCCAAGGTTTCTTACTGCCTCTCTGGCATCTCCACCTGGATGTTCCAGCGCTTCCTGAAACTCAACATGGACAGAACAAAAATCGTAGTCTTCCCTTTCCCCTCACCAACTCACTACCCACTATCTTTATTACCATCGACAACACTACCATCACCTATGCCCAGGTGCCATCCTAGGTGTCATCCTTGACTCCTTACTCTCCTTCACCCCCCACATTTGCAACCTCTCTCAATCCTGCCATCCCTTCCATCCACTGAAGCCACCAAGGTGCTCATTTACTCTCTTGTCATCTTACCTCTGGACTACTGTGACATCCTTCTTTCCGATCAAATCGTCTACAATTCATACTTAATGCAGCTGCTAGACTCTTCTTTCTTGACCGTCGCACCACCTACACCTCCCAACTCTGTCAATCTCTACACTGGCTTCCTATCCCCTTCAGAATTTTCTTCAAACGCCTCACCACAATCTACAAAGCACTTTCCTCTTCATCTACCCTCTACCTCTCCTCACTCATTTCTGTTTACCAGCTGCATGTCCCTGTCCAACATCATTTAACATTGAAGTTCACAAGCTAGAAATAAACTCCTCTTGTTATTAACAATGGACTGGATGTAAAACTCCAAAGCCGGCTCCACTGACCTACTCACCGTCAAATCTAAAGGTCAATTCTCCATCCTCTTATCTCTCCTACACCATACCCTTCACTTCCTAAGCTCTGTCAACTCATGGCTCACCTCCTATCTCTCCCCCCGCTCCTTCTCCGTCACAACCCAAGCTCCTCTTGCCCCACTACTCCTCTTCCTATTGGTGTCCCTCAGGGCCGCTTCACATGCCAACTTATCACCACCTCTCATGCACACATCCAGGAGTTCACCCGAGCTGCCCTTCTCCACTGGAACAGCGTACCTCAACCTATCAGGTTATCTACCACCCTTCAAACCTTTAGACACTCACTCAAAACCCACTTCTTCAGACTGGCTTACCCCACCGCCACCTAAAAAATAACCAACCTAAATTGAAAACGCTCTCAAAATGTTGCGACTGAATGCCTGTAACAAAACCAAGTACTATAATAAATTTTATAAATGTTTTAAGCACCCATGCGACTAAAGTTATTTATCTTTATGGATATACACGGTAGATGGGACCCTCAAATATACAAAATCAAAGGTTGTGGCATGGCAACGAATAATATGTGAAAAAGTGTTTTTATAGGAGAATTTGTAATTCCACATAAACTTTTTTGAAAAAGAAACAAAAACAGAGTTTTAGTTTTAAAGAGAAAGATATGTTGCAGGAAAGGTCATGAAAATCTTACCGCACAAAAACAAGAAAAGATGTCCACAAGGAATCAGGAGTGATCAAATGTTTAACCTCTAAAACTTATTCCACAACACTATATATAACAATGCATCACTTTATTAGAGGAAGAAAGAGAGGAAAGCATCTACAACAGAGAATTTGATAGAAGCATCTGTATACACCGGGAATATTAGCCGGTCAGCCTTAACATGTCATGAATTAGCGAGGGAGTTTTAGAGGGGAATTCTCTGGTAGGCAATAACAGGCAGTCAACTTGGTCGCAGGCCAAGGGGTGGGGTGCCAAAAAGGGCAACAGACTATTGGAAGACACAGACGGTGCACCTGGGTCATACCACATTGCCCCTGAGGAGAAAATAGGTAAGTAAAATACTGCTAGGTGATGTCACCGCTGCAAATGTCATGTGAACATTTCGAAAACTTAAGATGAAGGACCTATACTGAAACTTCATGGTTCAGATGCCTGGAAGATGAATACGAACCTAATAAGAGGTTAGTAACACTATGTAAGCATAGAAGGAAAGGTTTGCGTTAAGCATACAAGCATAGGTTAGAACTGGGTATACAGTGGGAGGTGAGGGTTAGGCTGAGGGGACGGAATGGAGCATAGAATGAGAGGTTAGGGTTAGGCTACGGATAAGGGAGGGTGGTGGGGATGGGGGTTAGGCCAAGAAGAATGGAAAGTTAGGGTAATGAAAAGAGAAGTTTGTGGGAAGGATTAGGAGAAAGGAAGGTTGAAGAAAAAAAAACCTCACCTGTTGGTGCTGTGAGATTCAACACTGTGGCAGTCATTGACTTCACTGTGTTGAGCCAAAGGCATAACAGAGGGTGGTGAGCACACAAATGATATGTTTACTTCCTCTGGGGTGTCCAGAAACAAACAATCATTCAGTATAATGCCCTGTCTGAGCAACATACTGAATACTTTTTGTGTGCTGTGCCTAGGAATGCAAAAATCAGAAGGTCTATGTGGGATCCAAAGGTACATCATGTACGGTCTGCATCAAATCTGATATGTTGGACTAAACCTAATAGACTTTTCACATATATAAAGTGTTAAACATAGATATTTAATAAATGAATCATAGGGTGTGTGCGTGTGTGTGTCAGATATTAAACATAAACCAGAAAGGTAAAGGATTGCAGTAAACCATTTCACATCACCAAGAAATTATGCATGTTTTGCCATGTGGAATTTGGCACTAAGGACCAAATCCAGAGTTTAGGTACTATTGACTTACTCACGAGAAGATAAAACCATAATTTATAATATTTCTATATACCAGACTGCAAACTACTGTGCATGGGCAGGGACTTGCTCTTCAGTGACTGGATTGTGATCAATTTAATTCTTAATTTTTTTTGTTCAGTTCCATTTTTTTTGCAGGTTTTGTTTTTTATTTATTTCTGCTTTTCCTCCTAATAACAGCTGGTAGAGGGTGGAAAAGGGAGGTTTATATGAAGATATTACTCTGTCCAAGGGTTAGTAAATACAATCAGCAGGCCCGCATTCAGCAGAACGGGCCAGTGGTTGTTGGTGCTCTGGTATCGATAGCATAGCACAGCTTCAACTGACTTTTCACTTACTACCCATGTGAAATAGAAGATAGCCTGTCAGTTAAACTTGCTGGTCCACAGCTTAACCATTTGCTCTCTATCCAATGCCATCTTATAACTAGGGTTGCCACCTTTCTTACCAAAAAAATACCGGCCAGGGTAAAAAGGGGGTGTGGCTTTGGGGGTGTGGCTTGGGGCGGGGATAATTTCGCAAACTTCTTTGGCCCAGCAGCCAAGATCTTAAAAAATAAAAATATATATACATTTCTCTGTACACAGGTGACAGGTACAGTGCTGTGTATATAGGTAACAGGATAGGTACAACGCTGTG
>JABWIB010000412.1:89210-106763 GCA_016617825.1 Platyplectrum ornatum
GGCAAAATTACCGGAAAATATAGTATAGTATATAGCCAAGACACAGCAGAACATTAAAATTTCAAGCCTAATACTTCAGTTGTTCCTGTGATCAGATTTGCAAGAACTGTCTGTGCATCGTCCATATTCACGCGTTTCACTATTTAACCACTGAGCGTTACACAGCTGGACTCCCAACAGCAAGTGGCAACCTCAAAAGCCTGGCTTCAACTGCGGTAATTTACTATTTTGATGTTTCAGGGCTCCTTTTCAATCCACTGACTTTATGGGAATTTATGGGACTGTTAAAAATAGAGGAACATACTGTAGTGGTAGACCTGTCATTAGAGGCAGGAGGGCATAGAGAAGACTAAAAACTTCAGACTGGTAAGTTTATTTATTTTAGTTTTAATTACATCTATACTAGTTTAGGGATGACATGTTACAAATTCATTTTTTTAGGTATGTACCACTGACCAATCCTATTCTATCCCTCCTTCTTCCTTTACTATGATCCTACTACTGTCATGTAATATTGTTTAAAATATAAGTAATTCTGGATGCTGTAACTATATAACTATATAACTATATAACTCAGTCCACTTGTCTCATGTACCACCAAAGAGTAGTTTGCGTACCACCTGTGCCTTGTGGCACTGCAAGCACCAGCATGCATCGGATTATTATTTATTTTATTTATATTTTTTAACTATATTTTTTCATAGTGAAACGTGATTTTTAACACATACTCATTTAGCTCTAGAGGTTTGTTGCTACTTAACAAAAACGACCCTGATAATGTCATCTGCAATCTGAAGTCCAAACAAACCAGGGAAAAGCTGGAAGTTGTAGCTGGCCCTAATGCATTATTTTGCCCCTATCACACTCTTTTCTAGCATAAGACATAGAGGAGAATGGGATGCTAAGGAGCTAATCAATACTAGCAGCTCACAATGCAGGCTTTTTTATTTTCCTGCAGAGGAGATGGAAACACTGCTAAGCATATCCTCTACTTGGCTACCTTTGTCATCTTTTATCATAATCAAAACCGTACTTGCAAATGGCTCTCTGTAGTATTACGATGTGAAAACACTTTAGAGGCAAGTTACATACCATTATAGCCCAATTACCAGGTTAATTGATAGCGAGCAACAGTTAAACGACTTTGCTGAGAGTTGAGGTCAGCCAAGTTGTTGCTGAAGCAGAACTACATCTATTGCATGGAGGGAGGAGGAAATGTTCTGTCTGCTCTTACATTTTCCCCTTCAATGTGTCTCTTTAGGATTCCTTGAACAGCAAGCTATTTATGGCTGCCCATAACAAATAAATTAGGCACAGATGGACAAAGACAAGCGCGCACTTATCTTTTTGGATAAACTCACAAAATGGCTGCCTTACATGACAGATGTACAAATTCCGTCTGTCAGGCTTTTTAATTTCTGTTCTGCAATGTTGCAGTATTAATTAGTGCAATAAATACAATGCCGGATAACAATACAAAGTTTTGTTGGCAAAATAAATTAGTTAGCATAGAAAATGTGTACAGGAAACTGACTATGACATCGATGGAAATGTATAACACATACAACTCAACACAGACGCATTATATTTTCCCTTTTATGCATAGCTAAATTAAAACCTAGATGGGTTCTTGTCAAAATAAAGGTTTGAGACCCTGTCACTGTCTCCTCAGGGGTGGATAGGATAGAGCCACCCAGATGATCCCAGAATTGGTCCTGGAGGGCTGGCTACAACCAAGCAGAAAGCATCCAATTCAGTGGTTTCAATTATTATTGTGAGTGATAGATTCAGCTACTCAGACTCTCCAACGTGACACATTCCACCAGGTACAGAATACTACACTGTATTATGGATACTGTTTAATATGAAATTAAGGCTGTCATGGTGTTGTGATTTTTTTGTAGAGCAACAAAATGGCTGCCTATACTGTCTCAAGGTTTAATCGCTGTTCATTATATATTTGTTTTTGTCAACTTATGGTGCCAATTGCAGCAAATACATTCTCAACACAATTGTAATTGACATTTTAAGAGGCTCAAGGACTCACCTTTGAGAAGTCTTGTGTTTCACTGTTCAATGAGAGGCCAGATATCAGCTGTACACACCGCACCAGTCGTGTGCAAGCTTTCGATTCCTTCTGTGCCATCCACAGAATATGGTCATCCACAGACATAATATTACTGACAATTTCTACCATAATGCTGGCAAGCTGTAACGAAGGAGATTCAATTAATTACAATTACTATGCTCTTCCTGAAGCAGTGTTATTATCCTACATAATATATACAGGCTCTCATGACCACCAGCATTTATAACCATCAGAATAAATGTTATGGTCTTTTCAACCGTTATCTTCCTCGTATGCCACATTACTAGGCTCCCTTATGAGCAGAACTCACACCATTTTTAATTCATATCTATTATTGTCAAAATGCTAATGAAATACTCTCCAGCTTTGTAGATAATATCTTACTTTATGCAACATAAAGCAGAAGAGAGCTGGTTTTTATATAGTGTCCAAACTTCCTACGGTTCTCTTAAAATAAAATTGAAATTGTATAGTCAACATGCAAATACTAATTTTGTGATTTTATAAGCAAAAAGAAGTATTGTTAATTATCTATAAAAGGAGGATAATAACATCTATTTTGTAATAGAAAAAGAAAAATTTCTAAAATTTGGAGCTCCTGCATAATTGGTTTACTCTTAGTAGGGTGTTATAATCACCTTTATTTTTATTGAAAACAGATCATGTCCGCAAATGCAGTCGTGTTTTAATTGTACTATTGTGTACTAATGCAATTTTAAATTTTTGTTCTGCATAAACTACATTACATCAAATCTGAAACAAGCAGAAGTAATAAATGATAAATTATAAATGTGCCTTAATCTATAAAGATTAAGATACATCTTTGACCTTTTATGCAATGTAAAACATATGTTCCATGTTTTAGTAAACATCAGTGTTTTATACTATTTCGTAATAATATCTGTCATCAATAATAATATCTGGTATTGAAATGTAGAAGTAATTTAAGTAAATGAAGACGTAGTGGTATGGAACTGTTGAAGTAAGTTAATGAAATGTAGTGATATGGCAATGTAGAAATAAGATAAGGAAATGTACTAGTAGTGTGGAAATGTAGAAATAAGTTAAGGAAATGTAGTAGTAGTGGTATGGAAATGTAGTAGTAGTGGTATGGAAATGTAGTAGAAGCCGTATGGAAATGTAGTAGTAGTGGTATAGAAATGTAGAAATAAGTTAAGGAAATATAGTAGTGGTATGGAACTGTAGTAATTGTGGTATGGAAATGTAGTAGTAGTGGTATGTAAATGTAGTAGCAATGGTATAGAAAAGTAGATATATATGTAAAGGAAGCGTTGTAGTAGTGGTACGGAAATGTAGACGTAAGTTAAGGAAATGTACTAGTAGTAGTGGTATGGAAATATAAGTCAGATATGAATATTTTCACTGTCTTTCTCTCTTCTTTAGCTCTTTATTATTCTTCTGTGTTTCTCTATATATTCATTTTCTCTTCCAAATTTGTCTTATTTTTATTCCTTTGCTTGCTCTCTAAACACAGCAATGTTCAATGTTCAACTTTTGCATAAATATGGCCAGAAAACAGAGTTGACCAAATGTATCTATCCAGACTATCATTAAAGTTGAATTAAAAAAGGGGCTTTCACTTTCATACTACTTTATTTTGTTATTGTCTTTTTATCAGTCCATAAATAGATAAATTTATCTTTAAAAATGTAGCAAACATTACTTAGAACAAAGCCAGTTGGATTCAAACTCAGACTGAAATGTATTAGCCAGGTCTTTGTCTAGGAATGAGCTGCTAAATCACACGATGTAACTGAAGCATCCAGATAGCAATAGACTTATATCATTCAAGCCTGCTTTGACGACAGTTCTTCATTCTGAATCATTGTCTACGAGTTGTGGTGGAGAAGGCTCTTCTATTCCATAATTATATTATACTTTTAGCCTCACTATCTACTTCAGCCTAGAGTTTACTTACACCTAATATGTTGAAATTCTTTTTTTATTCTTTTTTTTTGCTGAATGGCTCTTACTATTTCCAGAACACTAGCCTCCAGCTATTCTGTGGTGCATTTCCATTAGAATTTGCATTCAGGCAGCATCATTATTTTAGAAATATTGAAATTTTAAATAAATGCATAAAACTCCTGCCTAATAGAATAGTTGGGAATTGTATTTGGAACGGAGATGTCATCTGAAGACATTTATATGATATGAAATAGAATATTAAGTTACACCATCAGATGTAGATCCAGGTGTGTATTGTTTAAAGGTGCACAGATACCTTTGGGAAAGAATTACTGCCTTTGCATTAAGCTTGCAGCTCACAATATTTACTTTTACAACTATTCTGCAGTGAACAGTTGAACAAGGTCATATCTCTCCCACATGTATGTATGATATTTTAAATATGTCAAGCAAGGAAGAGAAGTTATATGTCATCAGCCACCTTGGGACAGAGCACTTGGCCAATGTTGGAATTATAAATTTCAGAATTTAGAAACTGCTCTTAAGGAGGTGGCAAACACTGTAACATTGTCTAAAGTACTGCAGCTACACAGAGTAGTAATGGGCGTAACTTCAGTCGTGATGGTAAATTTGATTTTATAAAACATTGCCTACCCATCTGACAAAACAGATATAAATACAAATTTATACAAAATAGTTTTGGACCAATTTTTAATTATACCGGAAATTCTAAGGAAGCAGTTTGAATTCATCATTAGGAACCAATTAAGCTAGAATATAGAGTATGGAATTAAATAGACTAAACAACTATCTGCTCCCAGGGACTTCTGTCAGGAAGCACATTTACCAACTTAAGTCAGCAAGAAATAAATAAATAAATGAAGAAATACAGTAGATGATAGTAGAAGGAAGAATGCATACATTATAAGTCCAGTAATTTAGAAAATAAAATCCCTGAACTAATTGCTATAGTGACAGATAATAATCTGGATATTTATTGCTGTTAATAAATGTAGTGTGCAGTGTACCATAGCCGCTCTCCCTAAAAGTTACTTTACTAGAGAGCATGTCTCTCAGAAATATCACAGCTGAAAGGGGACATATTCATTCGGCTACATAGGATACATTAAAATAGGTTTATACATATAAATGTAATCTATTTAACTAAAAAGAAATATTATATAATAGTTAAACACAAACATTAACCACTTGCCATTCATTATATTTTATAAAATAAACATTTCTATCTTTTTTTTACTTACTTGTTTGATTTGCCCAACAAAACTTATCATCTTTTCCATCATGTCTGCGACTAGCTGCACATCCATCTTGTCAGTGAAGTCGGCAGCTCCCCTGGTGTAGACCATTAGTTGTTGAGCATATTCAAGGACATTTGTGTCATTTACAGACACCTACAGTAGAATACGATAATTGAAAGATTTGGCTGAATGTGTTATTAAAAGAACTTACTTAAAAACACATATTCCATCTCAAATAACAAGAAATAGACTTAAAAAACTATAAAAACAAACTTCATGTTAAAACAAGAAAAACTTTTTTGTACTTAGAAAATAACTATTCCAAAATGCTGCAAATAAATTACTCTATACTGAAGAGTATAGATTAATTATAATGTGTCATCTGTTGCAATTACGTTTATGGAATTAAACTGTGTGAGGAAGAATATCTCTCTCAATGAATCCTGTTAATTTTTTGGTTCACACACAGAGGTACAATAGCTAATTTAAATTTACATTTAACACATCTTATGACACTGTAATGAATTCATGTTTATGGAAATGTGAATTTAACATTTGTTTATTTGTATTTTCCAATTTATTACAAAAAGGTGGTAAAATACATTATCAATGACTAATTGATATTGTAGTTGTAGTAAGGGGCACAGTTGCCACTTTGGAGTTTTTCTTAAAGATAATGGTATATTGCTGCAGTGTTACTGATAATTAATGTTAATTATTGGGCCATGCCTTCAAATCTACACACTGACAATAAGACTGGTCCTTTTCCCACAGTCTTTTGGTATTTCAGGTGAAACTCGAAAAATTTTAATATTGTGCAAATGTTAATTTGCTGCATTAATTTAATTTAAAAGGTGAAACTAATATATTATTATATTAGTTTAGACCAATTGCTTCCAAAGTGAGATATTTAAATCCTTTATTTGTTTTCATTTTGAACATTATGGCTTATGAGCTTATGAAACCCCCAAAATCAAAATCTCACAAAATTAGAATATTACATAAAATCACTGAAATAAGGATTTTAATACATTAATGTTGGCCATTTGAAAAGTATAATAATTCATGTTTACTCCGTGCTTGGTTTGGGCCCCTCTTGCATGAATTACTGCCTCAGTGCAGTGTGGCATGGATGCTATGGGCCTGTGGCACTACTGAGGTGTAATTGAAGATCAGGTTACTTCCATAGTGGCCTTCAGCTCTTCTGCATTGTTCAGTCTCATGTCTATCATCCGTCTCTTGGCAATTCAGATCCAGGGAGTTTGCTGCACAGCAATCCCACGGTCATTGAACCAGGTTTTGAATACTTTGGCAGTGTCCTGCTGGAAAATCATTATCTCCATAAAGCTTGTTTGCGGAAGGAAGCACAATGTGCTCTTAAATGTCCTGGTAGATGGCTGCCCCGACTCTTGACTTAATAAAACACAGTTGACCAACACAAGTAGATGACATGGCTCTCCAAGTCAACTGAAAATCTGACTGTGGAAACTTCACACTGGACTTCAAGCATCTCTTCCTCCAGACTCTGGGACTTGGTTTCCAATGGGACTTGGTTTCAAATGAAATTATATACAAAATTTGCTCTCATCAAAATAAAAATAGAAAAAAAGGACTTTGGATCACTGAGCAACTGATCAGTTCTTTCTTTCGCCCAGGTAAAACGCTTCTGATGTTATTTGTTTTTAAGGACCGGTTTGACATGAGGAATGCAAAATTTGAATCATGTCAGAAAACCATCTGTGTGCGTGGTGGCTCTTGATGCACTAAGCCCGGCTTCAGTTCATTGTTTGTGCACCTTTTTCTTCCACACTTTGCCCTTCAAACTTGCACTTTGATAAAGCACCTTGAGCACATCCAACTTCTTTTGAAACTTCCTTTTGAGGCTTTCCCTTTTGTGGAGGATGTCGGTGAGGCTTTTCTGCACAGCGGTCAGGTCAGAAGTCTTTCCGATGAAAAAACTTTGGGCCTACAATATTGAACCTTTTCCAGACTTATGTACTATTGAACTTATGAGTGTAAAGTTAAGCGTGGCTAAAACCATGTGGAATTGCAGGGGAGGTGAATTTTATTAGTTGCAATCAGTATTACAGGTGAAAGATGATGTTTCCAGCACAAGTGTAATAACAGTGTAACAGTAACGCTGGTCAGTATCTGTGTGCAACATGCAACAATAAAGTATTCTCCCTGCATGCAAACACTAACATTAATTTTACCTCCCCTGACTACATTTGTTTTGTATATCCCTGAATATACTATTTAATCCACTTGGTACTACCCAGTGCTCCTTACATATTAACATCAAAAATAATCATTTGATTGGTTATTTGGTGTTTTGGTGATACTTAATGACAATATGACATATCTGTGGACTAACGTGGACAGGATATTTACCAGGCTGTGGGTGTGAAGGTTTCTAGTCATTTCATGAGAAAAGGGGCAGAGTAAATAGTCTTCTTCTGCCCAGTGTCCATCGCGATCACACTTACGCCATGCTTTCTGCTCTGCTCCTTCTTCAGTGTAGAGTAGTGAACTAAGTGTGAACTGACTGCAGGATTGGTAGGCTGTCATTCCCGCTAATGTCCTAGGCCACCTACAGTACACAAGAACCAGTAGTACAATTAAAGATTAATGAAATACAGCAAGACATCACCAGGGCAACCAGAGAGGTTAGACCTGCTATAGGCCCCATATTTTTATTTCATCCTCTGTATTGTCATGATGGAAAATACTAAATCTTTGTGAAACCGGAATGTGACAACCATATAGCTGTCAGCATTTAGGCCCGTATTTACTAAACTATGGGAAAGGAAAAGACGTTTAAATTACCCATAGCAGCCAACTTAGCTGACATTCCATAATAGAAAAGTGACTGCTAGAATCTGATTGGTTGCTACAGGCAACATTTCCACTTCCCAGCAGTTTAATAAAACTAGGCCTGAAACTATCTCCAAAAATTAGGCAAATTAAATCCAACATTTCTGACTCCCCCCAATATTTCCATGGACTCCTGAATTTCAAGCATTACTCCCATAACCCCGGGAGAACTGTGACACTCCCAGCCCTTCGCTTTAGCTTACCTTCCAACATTTGTCCGGAGAGATTGGGACGCCACGATTGTGGCAAATTTTTATTTAATATTGAAAAAAGCACAATAAAGCCTAGTAGGAAACAGTGGTAGGCAGACAGGATAGCGAGACAGTCTCACTAAAATTAGGCACTTGGGAGGTATGGCTTCAGGCAGTTAATTATTGAAAATCATTGAGCGTTGATTGTTACATTGATGACATCGAGTTCCGCCTCTCCTTAGAAACCCTAAGAATGGAGGATTTTAATGTGATGGGATGGGCTTTTGGGTGTGATGTGCATAAAACGCCATCCCCCCAACACTTTACTGTCGCCCCGGGAGGGAGAAGAAAACATTTGGCACCCTAATTAAACCATATTCCAGTTCCGCCTCAATGTGCTTCCAGCATATAGTAGGTAAAGAATTCAACCTTTATCGAAAAGCAAATGGAAAAAGACCAACCAAAACCATTGACTAGAGTGTGTAGTACAGACTACTGCATTTTGCAAGGCTAGCAAAGGAGACCTTACATTAAATATTTATTGACTAACTGGATCAGGCTATTTCACTTTTCATGTATAATTCCAGCCCTCTAACAATAACAACATAAGAACTCGCCTGTCAAAAACAACTAGATCTGTACTTTTGAAATGGAAGCACATCTTGTTTTGGCTTTACACCAGTACCCACTGTCTCCTTGTCTATATATCTGACTTGACATCAAAAAAGCCGAGACCTCTTCAATAAGAGATTAGTAGCCTTCAGATGCATCAATGTGAGAGCACCTCAGAAACATCGTCTTGCACTAATAATATATTTAAAGGCCCTAAAGGCTTCCAGCCATTTACACTGCATCCGATATGAGGCTCGGAATTGTTCGCCGTTGCAGCAGACACCTGTGCTATAGATAAAGATAAATACAATTTCTTTAACTTTTCTAAAANGTGATCAATAAGGGTGAGAACATATTTTTTTATTGATTATCAAATATCTATTTTTATTAATCTGCAGTGAGATTAAAGAATTGATACATCTACAGCAAAAAAGTAGTATAAGTTGAATTGTAGATGGAATTTACCTCCCCTTTATACAATACAGACTGGCCCAGGTGTACATTCATACCTTAAGTATGGCACGTAGAGCATGGGCACACAGCACAAAAGCTCAATGCATCCACCATGTACATTGGGAATGTGCAATGCTCTTTTATATTGTGTTTGAAGTATGAAATTGTAACACAAGGGCTCCAAATAGGTTGTGTAGTTTCAGCCCCTTGGACTTAACTTGTGGTTGTTGAAAATGTCTTGACTATGAAAATGTCTTGACTATGTCTTGACTTTGAGCCATTCCTCATAGTGATTAAGGATATGCCTCATAGCATTCCGACTCAGACCATACTATAGACTAGTAAGTAAAACCATGGCTCAGAGGAAAACCTAGTAAATACAGCCACAAGTTGTAGCCAAGCATAGTAAATAGCAGCATGCCTTGAAGAAAAATAAAGTAAAAGTCATTACCCATAACAAATAACAGTAACTAAAACCATGGCCGTCAGCTCAACATAAAAAACGATGTCCTTTATGAGATCACAATACATAAAATGCAATATAGTAAGTTTAGTAAATAGTGTCACATTCCTTCAGTGCATTAACCAGTAGCCCAAATCAAAGAATAATAAATAAAAACATAAACCAGAACATAGTGGAGTAGATAAAGTAACGGGGCAGAGCCATGGCTCCTAGCAGAGCACTGTCACCGACGCCATGGCTCATAGCAGAACACTGTCACCGACGCCATGGCTCATAGCAGAGCCCAATCGGTAAAGACGTGAGCCATGCCAAGCACAGTAAATAATACCGGCATAGTTAAAAATAGAGTAATCTTTTGTTCCCATACAAGGTGTAATAATTAATCCATCCATTAATCCATAGCAAAGCTTAGCAAGTACTGTTAGGCCATGGACCTTAGAAAAGCACAGTAAATAAACAATAAACGGTGGAGAATTATAGTAGCTAAAACCATGGCCAAAAGCGACCATAAAAGTAAAATCATGGACCATAGTAAAGTAATCAATAAACAGCAGCCAATGGAAAATAGCTTTTCTCTTTNTTTGCCTTTTCTACTTTTTCTCTTGTTGCTACTTGGTTTCTTTTATGATCATTGTTCATAGTTATGTGTCCTGTTTACTGCTTGTTTATTCTTCATTATGGGCTACGAGCCAGTCCACTGTTTGTATCATATTGCGACCATTTAACAAAAATATGTGTAACAAAGGAACATAATTGATGCAACATATATTGTACATTCCTCTGGACAAATTTTAAGTAAATTAGAGCACTGACCGTACCAAATCCTAACAGATAGAGTAATATTTACCTATAGTCTCCTCGACTATTAGTAACTCGTTCCATGGGACAATACGGCGCTCCGGTTTCCAGGACTACAATCTCGACCTTTTTAGAGATACTTCCATAGGAAGTGTTCACTTGACATTCCCATACGCCTGAGGCCTCCGTGTCAATGCTGGAGAGAATGAGTTCGCTGTAAAACATGACCAAATCAGTTACATTATTACTCTGAACATGTATTAAGTCTTTTAAGAATAAACATGAAAATAATCAATGTGCAGATGCAGGACAGGTATTTTCATAGCGACCAGGATGAAACTAGCGTAAGAGATAACCTTTCCCCCCTGTGTACACTATACGGCATGTGCTGCTTACTATATGAACATACATACTGTAACCATAATGTAAATGTTAATGGTCTCATGTAGCGTACTTGTACTTCTCTGTTTAAACCTTCTGCTCTGCAAAAACATTTTTCACAAGGAGTATCAACTTAAAGACTCCATAAAAGTGAAACAGACTGAGGGAACACAAATCAGATTATTTCATAATGAACAGCGAGATCCTAGATGCTAGAAGAGCTCCACATGAGCACCTTCATTTCCAAGGCTACATCTCTATGAACCAGGCCACACACTGGACCTTTTCCTGTGGGGTATCCATCAACATTTCTCATTCTTACTGGGTCATACCTGAGATAACACTTTATTACTCTGTTATACCTGTTGTTGCTTAGGTTTGATGGAGTGTCCAGGTTGTAAAGATAATTTTTGCGACACCCTGTATATCAGGGGTCTCAATCAGTGGTACAGGACGGAGTATGGGTATATGTAAAATCATTTTTTAGTGATAGGTGTAGAGGGAGGGATGTGGGTAAAGAAAAGTATTATGTAGAAGGTAATGGAGACAGAATGGGAGTGGTCAGTGGTACTGATTCCATAATGGATAACTGGTAAACGCCATAAAGATGTTGAGGACAGCTGGTATATTTTATATATATTTTTCTTGTTTTGTTTTATTTTGTATTTATTGTTTGAAGGGGATAGGGTTTGGGCGGTGTAGTTTTTTTGGAGGGGGATAAGTTAATATTCTGAAATATTCAAAGTTATGGTAAAAATACTAGTTAGTTGCATAGGACCAGAAGCGAGTGGGTAAAACCATGATGAATGGCGGGGGGGGGTAAAATGAATGTCATTGTGTGCATGCAGGGAGAATACTTTATTGTTGCATGTTGCACACAGATACTGACCAGCGTTACTGTTACACTGTTATTAGACTTGGGCTGGAAACATCATCTCTCAACTCTAATAATGCTTGTAACTAATGACATTAACCCCCCCTGCAATTCAACATGGTTTCGCCCATTTACTCATAAGTTCAATAGTGCGTAAGTCTGGATCCAGTCCAGTCCCAGTAAAAGTAAAATCAGGCATCAGTATATTGGTTGAATGCATTAGCTGGGTGATTCCATGTTACAATATCATTTAAATAGTTTACTAGCAGTGTTTCTGCAAATTATTCATTCATTCTACATTTGCACCAATTTGAATTCATTTACATTTATTAAATTGATGGTGGTGTATGTAAATCTAAATAAAATGTAAATCGTTTCTGTGTAAATTATGTTTATGATGTCATCCAAAGTGTTTATTGAGAAAAGATGTATTTTAAAAAAAAGTATCAAATTATGTAAATTACTGTATTTGCTGGCGTATAAGACTACTTTTCTGCCCTGAAAAACATGCCTCCAAGTTTGGAGGTCATCTTATGCGCCGGGTGCACTGCTGTGTGTAGCTTCAGTAATACTCCTGGTAAAGTCACACACTGTCTCTTCATAGTAATACTCCTCAGTCCTGGTAGTAACACTGCTGTGTCTCTCCATGTCTTTTCCTATGCTCTTAAGTTACAACAGGGGATCATAACAAACTATATTTTGTGTGGAAATGTTGGGGGGACGCCAGCAAATACGGTACTATATATTGTATTACTTAACCTGCTGTCTCAAACCTTATAACCATATAATATTTAATGCCAGGGTTTCCAACTGGTGGTACTCGGGTGTTTGGTCAAGGTTGCAAAAATATGTAAATAATAATTTAAAAACTAAATAAATATTTTATTATTATTATTAAAATTATTAAATGATTATGAAAATTATTTTAAAAGAAACTAAAATAATTATTTTAAAAAATTGTAACAATATAAATATATGTGTCTATATGATTCCATAGTAGGTAAATACAATACAGTATGTCTATAATGAACTTATATCCATAAATATCAATAGGAGGTGCATTGTCCTGCATAGTATGTGTATAGGATAATGTAAAACAATAACTGCATTCCAAAGACCAGTTGACTATGGTTTCCTGGTGCCTTTGTTTCACCATGATCATTGATTAGAAACACCCAAACCAATGTATTGGCAGGCTCGTCATTTAGAATAACATTTCTGAACTATGTTACACATCAGTGAGAGATATAAATACTGACGGTGCCAACAAAGAAAAGAACTTCCACATAATTTCATCTTCAATTTGTTTTTTCTAAAAATGGCAGGCGGACAAAGCTTCACTATAGGGGCCCATTGTGACGAAAGAATAGAGGAACATAATTGTGTCAAGGCACCAACTCAAAGAGTTTGCAGTCTTTCTGTTCAGCGGCTGTTCAGCCAAGCATGGCCGACTCCGATCCTCAATATTAACATGTCAGTGGATTTTCCATTAGAATACAATGGTCTGCACGGTAAATTTCTGCTTATATATTTCTTCAGCTCATCCCACTCAAGAAGACATCATAGTGATAAGGGGCAAAAGTATACAGGCTAAGGTCCTATAGCAAAAGAAGGTAGGGAACACGCCTGGTTGGCCACGACAACCAATCAGATTCAAGCTCACATTCTCCAGTATGTAAAAGGAAGCTGAGAGCTTGAATCTGTTTGGTTGCTATGGGCAACATCCCCACACTTCAATCTCCCTGCGATCTCCCTGCTTAGTAAGTTTAGGCCTTTGTGTGTTATGGTCGTTGCAATTACATTTTGCGCTAAAACCTGCTGTTCCAATTGCCAATATGTCTGGTCTTCCAAAATGACCCATTCTACAGAATATTCCGCTCCCAATTATTTTGAGTATACTCCTAAAAATACCCAAAATAATTAATTAAACATTGAAAATGGATGATTACAGCCCCCCTTCTGTTAATCTTGATGATTGATGACTTGTGGAGTCAACATCTTCTGTATTTACGTCTGAGAAGCAGAAATGTTGTAAAAGATATGTCAAATAGATCTTAAAAGGAACATACAGTACTGCAAGGTGTTATCAACATTATGAAATATTTGTGAATTGTGGCATTAAAAATGGCTACCCTTATGAAGGTGACCCATTTTCATTACACTTTACATCTGTCGACACAGACATATGATAATAATGGAAGTCAATAAGGGTTCATGGTTTTTTAATTAAATCAGTAGGAGAAGTGGTGGTATGACATACCACCATATACACCCCCATTGCAGCCCAGCTTTAGGCAGTGTTGTAGACTTTTGTTTTTTCCCTCTCATGAGAAACTAAAGATCGGTTGGGCAGAAGGCTAAAGCCCTGTCCCTGTGGATGGGTGAAGTTTGATGTTATTAAGCCCTGGCCATCATAGTAACGGTCGGGGGTAAGGCAGTGAATTACATGGAACCTTAGGGGCCAATTCAATGCCGCTTGGCGTGGTATTTTCCCCCTTACACTGCTTGCGTAAGAGAGAAAACTCTATGACTATAAAAAGCTGCGATCATCTCACTACCGTAATAGACGGGGAAAAGCATGCGACCCAATTGTTGCATCAAAGGGGGCATAGTTCGGACAGATGCAGGGTGGTAATTATTTGTTCTGATTTCACACCCTTAATTGTTGGGAGGAAGCATTTGTTTCAGCTCAAAACGGACATTGTGACATGATAATAATGTTATCATTTCTTTGTAAATAGATCCCTAAGTGCCCAGACTTCCAGACTGTACACATTTTTGGTGAGGACATCACAAAAGTCTTAGATTTGGCCATTAATTTCATTCTATCCCTCAAATAGGTGTTGTACACATGTTAAAAGTGCAGTCTGGCATTCTCCATGTGCATTCTCTTCATCATAATATTTCTACATGTCAGCAGTTTGAGCCGTATATTCTCATTGGAAGTAAAGATGGAACGCTATAAAAGAGAGCGCTCCTCACAGTAACAAATCATTACTTGAAGACGCATTATTACACCTTCGCCAAGCATTACATCACCCACTTGTTACAGATAATCAACAATGCATCATTAGTTTCACAACATGAATTTGAAAGGATATATTATAAATCTCTGTTTTTCTGAGAAGCAATTTCCTGTTAATCAAAACCAAAATTGAGAAAAGCTTCAATCTGTTTTGAATGCAGAATTTGAAAATAGCACAAATCAGCTGGGAGTGTCTGGGTTATGGATTAATGAAACAAATCTCAACTCTTATTCTTTTTTTTTTCTTGTTCAATGTCTGAGGGAGAAGAAATTGAGCTCATGAGCATGCATAATCATTTACATCACGCAAGTTGGGGACTATATTTTAATAGAATGCCAGGAATAGGAAGAATGATAAAAAAAAAGTATGTTTGATATTTAAATAGTTATAAAGTTGACAAGGACACAGCTGATTCATTGCTGACCACTACATTAGACAGAAGATAACAGGTCAACATATGTAGTCGACTTTGGAGTTGGAGTTTGGGATAGAGTTGGAGTGAGGGTTATGGTTAGAGATGGACTTGGGGCTATGGTTGGTGTTAAGTTTGGCATGGATGTTACGATTTGAGGTTGGAATTCAAGTTCTAGGCTTGAGGTTAGGATTCGGGGGGAGGTTAGGGCTAGATTAGGGGTTTCAATTAAGGTTGGGGTTTAGGTATATGTTGTAGTTGTGGTTGGAGTTAGGATGTTAGGTTTAGTGTTAGGGCTAGAATTAAGGTTATGCTAGGCTTAAGGTTGGGGCTAGAGTTGGGATCATAGTTAAGGTTTGAGGTCAAGGTTGGTGTTATTTTATGCTTAATACTATGGTTAATACAAGGGTTAGGTTTGTAGTTGAAGTTAGAATTAGGACTAGAGAAAGGATTAGAGCTTGGGGTTTGGGTTGAAGTTGGGTGTTGGAGTTATGTTTGAGTTTAGGGTTGGGGTAAGTCTTGTGTTTAGGGTTGGGGTTATAGTTCGGTTTGAAGTTAGTGCTGGGGTAAGTTTTGAGGTTGGTGGTTGGAGTTATGCTTGAGGTTGGAGTTATAACTAGGCATGTGGTAAGGGTTAGTTTTGGAGTTGTGTAAGGGTTGGGGTTAAAGATTGGGCTGCAGTTAGTGCTAAACATGGATTTACATAAAAGTTGGGTCAAGGAAGGGGTATGGAGCTTGTGTTGAAGTTGTAGCTGAGATTGGGATTAGGGTTAAGGCTACTGTGATGTCCAGCACATTATGTCATGACCTTACAATATTTATTCATCTACCAGGTATCGACATATGAACTGTCAGACAGTATAAGGTTGAAAATAATAACATTTGGTGCTGACAGGAAAATTCTTGATCTTGAGAATTTTAACATGATAGTGATAACTTTGTCAGGGCTAAGTAACCTACTAGCATGTTTTTTAACCATTGGAAGGAAACCCACACAGAGCACACAGATAAGGCCCTGTCCATGATCAAACATATGCTGCAAGGCATAAGTGCGGCATGTGGACAGTATAAGCATTTCATTTCAGCGTACAGCATTTTGGTGAACATGCCGGTTATGCATCGGACTGCACAATACGCCTTTCTTTTCAAGCCGGCCCGGGTGCGGAAACGTTACAGTAGGATTTTGTACGTTCTGTGCATGTAAAGGTGCTACCCTTGCAAACACAGATGTTAGTTCTGCCCAAGGATTGAAATACATTCCAAAGTTATTTGTTCCTTAATAATTGTTCTTAAATCGTTCATTTCAGCGGTCATAATTAGGATAATATCTGCTGGTCTTTGTATCACGTGGACCAGCCTTTTACCAGTTTGATTCCAAAACAGAAATATCCATATACCGCTCTATAAAGCACCTGGAAACCTTTGCTCTGCAGTCTATAGGAGTTACCATAATGTGAGATAATAAAGGCTACACAGAATCATTTATATGGCCTCAATTCCTGCCGTCGTAACTACCTGTAGCAAGGCCAAATGTGACTTTTATGGCAGAACAGATATTGTTTCATACTGTATAAACACTGTTTTCCCCACTAACACAGTCTTCTTTTCTTACACCGTTGTCTCCTGCTTTGCATTAGTTTTGGCAGGGAACTCTGTGAGATTATTTAAAAAGCTGTTTCAGGTTACACTAAAATTCTGCAGTTTACAATTCAGGGCCAACGAAAATAGTTTGTGTTACATTTGGTACTGGTGGTGAAGTTATTTCTCATCGCATATGAATGTTACAGCAATAGGAATCTACAAAACATGTATCTCAATCGCTTTTTCATGTTTATGCAGTGTATATCTATGTTTATATATGTTACTGGTTGTTGCTTCAAACTCTAGATCAACTATAAATAGTGGCAACATAATTAAATTAGTATTTGTTGTCTCTTCCATGTCCCATGTCTGCCTCATATATGTCTCTTATTGCTTCCTCCTTTTTGTCTGTCTCATTGCCTCTCCCTCTATGTCTCTGTCTCATTGCTTCTCCCTCTATGTCTCTCTCATAGCCTCTCCCTCTATGTCTCTCTCTCTCATTGCTTCTCCCTCTATGTCTCTCTCATAGCCTCTCCCTCTATGTCTCTCTCTCTCTCTCATTGCCTCTCCCTCTATGTCTCTCTTATAGCCTCTCCCTCTATGTCTCTCTC
>JABWIB010000412.1:112172-130168 GCA_016617825.1 Platyplectrum ornatum
AATATTCTGGCACGCCTATTTTTCCGTGTTCAAACACACGCAGGCGCTAGGGCACGCAACTGCTAATCTGCGCCTCATTAGCGGGCGATTCAGAGTTGGCGCAGATTTTTCACGCATGCGCAATGCGAAAAAACGCAACCATTCAGCCGCAATGCGCAACTCTGGATCTGGTCCATCATCTCTCAACTCTAATTGCGACTAATGAACTCCCCTGCAATTCTTTTAACAGTCTATTCTACAGGTAGGAAGTAAGATGTATTGAATAAAAGTAATGCATTCTTTACCGTGTGATTAGACAGCAGTCATGTATTATGCTTTCTTCCACGAACACCCCATGCTCCTCGTCAGTTTCCACCAGCCGTCCATTATGAAGCCAGTAAATATCACTCGTGCCAGTCACGTAGGATGAGGTACAATGGAACGGGAGACGATCCCCATAAAAAACAATCTGTTTCTGTGACGGGATTATTTGAAACAGAGATAATTCCAGAGGCCCACCTGAAAAACATGAAACCATCATACTAAAGTTACATAACATTTCAGACCCTCCAACATGACCCATTCCACCAGGCACAAAATACTCTGTTCCTGAGGTTCGGAATCTGATTGGTTGCTATGGGTAGCATCTCCACTTTTCCATTGCCTCAGCTTAGTAAATCTATCCCTTAGTCTTACCGTGTTTCCCCGATAATAAGACACTGTCTTTTTTTTAGGACAAAAAAAATTATTTTCGGGATAGAGCTTATTTTATTGACCTGCTTTTAATCCAGTCATGGCCCCCCAANNGCTGCTGACATTATGACACCTCATTGTGATTTAGATAGGACTTAATTTCGGGGAAGGGCTTATTTTAGACAGTTTCCTGTAAAATTTGACAGGGCTTATTATCAGGATAGGTCCTATTATAGGGGAAACACGGTAGAACTGAACTCATGACCCTATATTAGAATTTTTTTTCGTACTGAATGTTATTTGTTCTTAATGCAATGTTTATCAGGTGTTAAATAGCAGGAGACTGGAAGTATGCAATGTGTGCTGCTGCTTCCCTTCAGTCTGTATTATTGCAGGACGACAAAGGTCGAGCGATCAATACGGGGACAATGAACCTCTCACATCTGTATTCACCATTGTCTACAGTTGATAAGCTGGTGACAATATGTGTTATGTGACATAGGGGTTTATGGCAGCAGCGTAGGCATAGAGTATCTTCTATCAGATATAGGTCACCATCAGTTCATCGCATATTGTGTAATGAATAATGTGCGGTAATCACTGATGACTTCTTATGGCACAGCCAGCATGTTAATGCATTTTCTTCCTTAAGGCTGGGACAATTGCTGTTAGTATAACCAACATTTCCTGCTCCTTTACGAATGAGCAAATGTAGCCAGCAATTACAACAGCTACCGTGTTTCCCCGATAATAAGACACTGATTTTTTTTTTTGGTCCACAAAAACATCATAGGGCTTATTTTCAGGGTAGGTCTTATTTTAATTAACATTGACAGAGATTTATATAAACTGTTCTGCTTTTATGCCCCCCATCATGCCCCCCAGTCCTGCATTTATACCCATCATTCCCCTTAGTCCTGCTTTTTTTTTATACACAAATTCGCTAGGGCTTATTTTCGGGTTAGGGCTTATTTTGAATGGTTTAAAAAACATTGGGCTAGGGTTTATTTTCGGATGGTCGTATTATCGGGGAAACACGGTACTAATAGATCTAGTGTGTGGACATATGCAGGTCTGAAAAAGTCTGAATGAAAGCCTTGAATAAAATCCATCGAATGTATAATAAATGCCTGTGCATGACGCAACCACAGCTCGATCAGCTCGAAAATGGGCTGATCAAACCGGCAAACCCCATGGAAAGTGGGGATGCCTATAGCAACCAACATCCCCACTTTCCAATCTCACTGCAATCTCACCGCTTAGTAAATATACCCCAGAGAGTATAACTCTCATGACTCCCACTTAACATCAAAAAGTCCTCCTACTTGTGATTCATCAAATCTAAGCCTAACCTTAGTTCCACTTCCCATATATTAAAACATATTTTTTAAAGAGAGATCTATTCTTAACCCAAATAGTTTCCTTTACAAGAATCAGAAACATTGGTACATAGCTGCTGTACTAACAAAAGGGAAATGCATTCACACTCGCACAGCTTTATCTAGATTTATCAGCTTGATATGCGATGTTTTCAATAATAATATATATATATATATATATATATATATAATAAAAGGACAGTATTGTTAGATTATATAAAGAAATACAGTTTTTATATTTTATAAGAAAGCTAAGATTACAGAAATCAGATCTATGGACCAGATTCAGCCTTTAGGCACTACTGACTTACTCACAACTTGTAAAACCATGGGTAAATGGTTGGGGGGGGGGGGTAAAATGAACGTCGGTTTTTGCATGCAGGGAGAATACTTTATTTTTGCATTTTGCACACAGATACTGACCAGTGGAAATCTGAATCTGGCCCAAAGTGTTAATGAAGCTATACTATGTTCTATGTATTCATTCTTTTATATTTCCTGACGCAGAATGTTCATGTACACTGTCTTTTACTTAGTTTGTCATTTGAGCTGTGGGAAACAGTTCTTCTGTCTCCACACTAGTTTCACCCCGTGAACTTTCGAAGCACGTACTATTTTGTTATTTGACTAAACTCATATAAATTGTATTAAACCATTTTTCATAGCAGGCTGTGTAATCCCTAAAGGATGATGTCAGACATGGATTATGAGAAATGTACTCATACACCATTCCAAAACATCTGCTTTTAATTCAGACAATGTTTAGAATAGATGTGATTTGTGACATTAATCCAAAACTATCTTCTTGTGATAATCTCCGCAGTATGTAATGCCAAGGGGACAGAGTTTTCCATGAAGACACATCATGCACCTTTGTGTTATTGTGATGATACAAAACGACGTACGCTTGTAAGCGCTGCTCACTGTGTTCAATATGTGTCAGTATGTGGCGCTGATACTTCTGCTGCTTTACTTGGTAGTTGATCACATCTCATTCACACATCCACTTGAGTTACGTTCGACTATTTCTTAGGGATGTTCCAGACAACTGTTATATGACAAAGGACCCACAAAGACAGAATAAAGCCTGACACAAGATTCTACAAAATAATACCCCACACTGGGGTATATACCTGGGCAGTTCAGTCAAATTCCTGGGTTGACTGAATGGGTATTTTATATCAGTGTAAACAGCGCATTTTCAAATACCCGGGTGTGCTCTCTCTGTCTTACTACCCGGGATAAAAGAAGGGTAATTTTACTACCCAGGAATGTCAAAAAGAATGTGATACAAGAATCCAGTCACATGAACCTGATGACGTTTTTGCATATATTTCACCTACCAACAACCCAGGTTCAGTGTGAATGGTGTTGACCCGGGATTTTCAATAAAAAATGTGAAATACCCGGGAACAAACTGCAGTGTGAACAGGGTAATTGCTCTAGGATATTCTGAGCCATAGCAAATTTCGCATCTTGAAAAACCCAGGAATTCCTTGGCAGTGTGAACGAGGGTAAGAGTTTCCCCAAACCCAAACATTCCAACGCCATAAACCTACACTCCCCTCAGCCTAACTCTAACCTTTCCCCTTCTTTAATCAGTTTCCTCCTAAGGAGTTGTCATACACAATAGACAAGCAGGGACCTTTTGAGAATAAGTCAAGGGATGTCACAAATACAGGAAGCCACTAGCGACAATCATACTCTATAGCTTCTTGCCTGTTTCCCTTCTTGCACATGGCTATTGCTAATACGGGGTGACATAGACTCAATATGAGGTACCACTTAAATAAAGCTAGCTGGGTTACAAATCATTTCTTTTTTAGTTATTGTTTCAGTTTTACTACATTATTACTACAACTGTATGAGTGAGTAAAAATTCATTAATTCTACATGTAAATGTTTTTCTCCATAGTCTCATTAACCACTGGAGCGATCCAAGTTTTACTCGTATTTTGAAAAGCAATCATGACAATGAGAATATGAGCTGTTGGTTCTAATCCTCCCATGCTCACTTTTGATTATATTTCTATAATATACCACAATATGTCAAAGTATGTCACAGTATGTCAATACATTTGTTGTATTACAAGTGACAGCATGAGTTTAAGTGCACATTGTCACATGGAGGGTTATAAGTGTACAGTATAATGCAGTCCCCATTATTATTCATGGTTATTCTCAAATTGTCCCCTTATTATACTTTTACCGGCAATTACCTGGCAAAGCCGGGTTGACAACTGCAGCACCCGTGCACACTGAAGCCAGTGACAAGAGTGTGAGTACATTTCTTTTCCTTTGTTTTTTTTCCCTTGATATTTAACACTGAAAAACCCGGGTATGACTCTGGTCGCCCATTCGAAATGTGGGTGACCCTCTTTGGACTTGCGAATAAACCTGTTTTTTAAAAAAACACCATAGGGCTTATTTTCGGGGTAGGTCTTATTTTAATTAACATTGACAGAAATTTATATAAACAGTCCTGCTTTTATACCCATCATGCCCCCCCAGGCGAGGGGAATTCACTACGGCTTATTTTCGTGGTAGGGCTTATTTTGGACTGTTTTACAAAATTAGGATAGGGCTTATTTTCAGGGTAGGTCTTATTATCAGGGAAACACGGTATGATTTAAATCAAGCGATTTAAGTAAACTGATTTAATCATGATTTGAATCAAAATGTTAAAATCCAGGGTCGATTTAAATAAAAAAAACACATTTGTACAATTCAAAACAGATTGGCAAATGACAAAGAATCTAAGCTGACTGTATGCCACAGAGCCTTTTATGTTGAGGACAAATGTGAGGACGTGGACATATATTAGTTTGACTCGGACTCAGACTAAGGGGTATATTTACTAAGCGGCGAGATTGCAGTGAGATTGAAAAGTGGGGATGTTGGCCATAGCAACCAATGAGATTCAAGTTCCAGTGTGTAAAATTAAATTGAGAGCTTGAATCTGATTGGTTGCTTTGGGCAACATCCCCACTTTTCAATCTCACTGCAAATTCGTCGCATAGTAAATATACCCCTAATTGTCTAATTGTACTTCTTGATGCAACTGTTTAGTGTGTATATATGCTATTACTGTGTTCATTTTGCTACTGCTTTCCCGTCAGCATTTGTTCATGTATTACTAAAACAAGGTGTAAACTAAAATTAAACAGTTTACTTTAAAAAAAAGTTTTAATAAAGAATCAGAGTTAAATAAAAAAAATTTCAAATTGTAATCAAATAAGTTGATTTTTTTTTATTCAATTTTTATGTGTCCCTTTATCCTGGTTTCCCTCAGCATCTTGTCAGCCAGTATTTTCTCCAGACTACACCTCATCACAGCTCTCTAGTCATCGCCATATCAGGCTATATTCTAAATGGTTAAAATTTGCTACAACATATGAAAAAAAAGCCATATTTTCTCAATTCAAACTTTAACACACTTAGTTTTGTTCCACTCAGATCTGAATCCCTGCTGGATTAAACCATCTATGAACAAGAACCACTCCCCTCGAATGCACGACCTTCCATGAACTGACCTCCATCCATTCCCATGGAGTCACACTCAATAATGGGAATGAACTGGATGCCTGGATAGGGTGAAAGGTGCTCAGATCATCCTTACTGCACGATTTGAACATATGCACTCAAACCTGTCTTGCTATTGAAAATGCTTTGGCTTCTCGGCACAGAAGTGTCAATATAACAGGAAGGTTAAGGTTAATGCTGTGGATAGGGAAGGGATCATGAAGGGAAAGGTTATGGTTATAATGCCGGGAGGGGAGGGATCATAGATATGAATGGTTAGGGTTAAGCTGTTGGGAGGAAATGGTTAACAGAAGGGGGGGGGGTTCCTATTCTCCTCCTTATGGGGTGAAGATCATTCTCCCATGCGGGGATCCTACTTTAACTTATCTGCAAAGCTTAAAAACACGCGGAGTGAGGATACATAATCTCACCGCTTAGTAAATTTAGGCCATAGTGTTTTGTTTTACTTTTTCGCTGTTTTAAAATACATTAAACCTACTATATTCATCACATATTATAACATCCAATTAAATATTGACACAGAAATCAAGGTAACTCACCACATGTCAATTTGTTCTCTTGCAAGCTGCGGAATGGCAGTCCTCGAACCCTACTTGGGTGCTCACATATTGTGTCTTCGCTGATACGAACTGACTGAAGTGCAGACCATTTCAAGATCCACTTAAGATTACAGTCACAGGTAAGCGACTCTGTATTAAACAATCTAGAGAAAGAATGTGTGCAGCATAGAAATAATATTATATAAGCAATCATCATAAGGTGCTCACAAAAATGAAAAAATATCATACCAGTCAAACCGATTATTGGGCGAGTTGATATTACTTTCACAAAGCATATTACATATTAAACTCTGGGTAAATTATAAGATTTACTGAAAAGCATTGTTTCACTAATACTAATTCACGCTGGGTACACATCGGAAATGTAAGCCCCGGTGTGTACTGGCCAATCCAAAGTAGTTTCATAATCGCTCCCCCACTCTGCTATCAAGGAAAAGTGGTTGGTTTCCCCCCATTTTCCTCCTACATACTATAGAAACATTCCATTGGAACAATCCCAAAAACCACTGACACAAACTGTATAGCAAAAAGTAGAACGTGTACTTACAGAACTTTTAGTGACACAAGCTCTCTAAAAACTCCGGGTTCAAGGGTGGAAAATATATTCCCAGACAAATTTCTGAAAAAGAAAATTTCATTTTGAACCACTTGTGTTCAATATACAATAATGGGGTATATTTACTAAGCTATGTTGCCCATAGCAACCAATCAGATTTGAGTTCACATTCTCCAGTGTGTAAAATGAAACGGAGAGCTTGAATCTAATTGTTTGCTATGGGCAAAATCCCCACTTTCCAATCTCACTGCAATTTAGTAAATATACTTAGTAAATATACATATGTTTATTATTTGCACATTTTTATCATTAACAATATAACATATGAACTCCATTCGGATTAGTTATGGGGTACTGTGAACCTAGGATTTATGTAGTATATTGTACATAAATCACCTAAATATACAATATACAATAAACCTTACACGACATGCATGAGAGTTTCAATGTCACAATCAGTGGTCGAAGTGGAAATTTAGAAGTGGTGGTATGGACATTTAGAAGTGGGGGTATGGAAACACAGAATATAATAGAAGTCAATGGAGATTTGTAGTTTTTCAATTACATCAGTGAGAGAAGTGCCGGTATAGCATACCCATATACCCGTATACACCCCCACTTCGAGCCCTGGTCACAATCATATATGTGACATGATACAATGCATAGCTGCTTATATGAATAATGACCTAGAGACCCGGGTTTGTGATCCAGAGTTTGGGAGTAAAGCTGGGCATCCGCTACAACCATGGCTCTCAAACTGTGGGTCGGGACCCCAGAGTGGGTTGTGACCTCATGTGCATGGGGTCACAGCTTCCTCAGAGAGACCATCTCCCAGTTGCAGGCCAGGAGCTATGGGACCCACTGGAGCCAGGGGTGCAACTGTGATACATGCGTGAAGTAGGTGATTGGTGGCTCGCGGCAACTAAGACTGCTTCACTGAACCACTTCCATCTCCACTTTCATTTGTCACATAGGATTGCCAGTTGTCATGATGCACAAACAATGTAATGTTTAATGAGTTAAAGGGGACCTTTAAACCTCTTGTAACCCTCTAGTAACCTCATGAAGATATATAGTTTGTTACAAAACATATACTTACCACTGTTTAAAATTATAATCTGATGTCTTGGGGGTATATTTACTAAGCAGGGAGATTGCAGTGAAATTCGAATTGGGGGAAGTTGCCCATGGCAACCAATCAGATTTGAGTTCACATTCTCCAGGGTGTAAAATTAAATTGAGACTCAAATCTGATTGGTTGCCATGGGCAACTTCCCCAAATTCGAATTTCACTGCAATCTCCCTGCTTAGTAAATATACCCCTTGGTGAAAATATATAGGGGCAATATTTGGCGGTAACTTACTTGGGGTAACTTACCTGCGCTAGAACAATATTGTTCTAGTGGAAATCGATGCCGATCAATATTGTACTAGTTACTGTACCCAGCGATGAAATTTTCATAAAAGGTCCCGTTTCAGACGTATATTATTTTAGTTAGATAACACCAAAGGATTTTATTTATTAACACAGGAGAAGCAAACTATACCCAAAATACTGTTTTCTTTATTGCTTGCTTCACTTTCTCAGCCCATAAGTGGTTTCTCGAGTTCTGGGCTGTCTATCTCCTGTCAGGCGCGTTTATTAACAGATCCGCATAGATAAGATACTGAATTTTCCTGTTCATAAATCGTTTGGACATAACTAATTAAAAAAATGTAATTGTTCTGTATTTCCTTTGCCTTTGGGACACATTGAGAAAATGATTGAGACACTCAAGGTGCCTCAAACAGAGAATGATTGTGAATGACTTATTCTATAATGATTTCCAGATTATAAAAACCTTATAATGCTATATTATATAACTATCACTTCATCTCAATGTCTGTTTACAAAGCCGTAAAACAGCAACAGCATGCAGGAGAGAACTCATTGAGACACGTGTTATCTGAGAAGGATTTTCATTTTCTCCATCCCTCTGCCATACTGTGCAGCTTCGGGGCATTGACACAGAGGGCGAGCGGCGCTGCCCATAAAACACAACTACAGATTTTGTCTTGGCCTCAAAACGCCACAATCTGGATTTAAGCAAATGCTGAGCGGTAAACAAAGTCTCCTTCTGTTACCTGGCTCTGGGAGGTTTCGGGAAGAATTCATTAATCTCCCGGCTTTATTTAATGTCGGTAGAAAACACTATCATTTTTGCTGTAAGTTGGTATTCCCGCTGATGTCCTTAGCAGAGTCCCGAGGAGATCCACTGCATTTGATCATATCCAGCAAGGCTCACCATGTATATGTCAGGGATTCATGATAATAATGTCTGTGTTTGTGAGTTTATACATTTGCAAGTTACAGATTTTATTTTCTTCAGTTTCTGCTGCTCCGTACTGGTTGGGATATGGTTTGCCGGTGTGACAGACCTTTCTTAAGTGGACTGTCGGCAACAACGGAATCGTGAAACAGAAGCGACTGTACATAAATATATCTATACTTACAGTTTGTGAAGATTGTGAAGTCCTAAGAACATATCGGGTGACAGACATCCAATCCTGTTATTAGAAAGATCCCTGCAAGGAAGTCAGTCGTTGTTAATGTAGAACATTCATGTAAATGTATTTATTAAGGTTAGATTTGTTGTTTCTTTATATATTTAATATACAGTCAATTATTACCATCTTTACAGAGTTGCTGTTTATAATTTCAAACAGTTTTTGTTTTTCATGAATTATATCTCCACTGCTCCACTGTCACCCCCCCCCCCCTCGTGTGGAAAAGGCTGGGGTATATACCCCTGCCTTAAGTCACTTGTGGATAAGTGGTCTGTGAGATCCCAATCCTTTCATTTAAATACCTACACCTACAGGTCCCACAGGGCAGGGCTCGCTGTAAGTGCACATCCGCCGAGCCGGACTGGCAGGGATATATAAAATATTAGTGGCAAACGCAGGATTTTGGAAGGGGGGTTTCTAAAGCATGTATAGTGTTGCTTTATGTATGGATTCCCTTAATTCCATAGAAACATAGAAAGTGAAGGCAGATAAGAGCCACATGGCCCATCCAGTCTGCCCCATTGTGTATTTAAAACTATACCAACCCAAATTTAATCGCTATTTTGTTTGAGGCTCAGAATCCCCTTATATTTATCCCAAGCATGCTTAAACTGTTCTGTAGTATTATCCTCCACCACTTCTGATGGGAGGCTATTCCACTTATCCACTACCCTTTCAGTAAAATAATTATTTCGCACATTTCCCCTGAACCTACCACCCCCCAGTTTATACNCATGNCCTCGCGTTCTACTACACCTCTTTCTCTGATAAATGCCCCCTCCTGCACCTGGTGACATCCCTTGATATATTTGAAAGCTGCTATCCATACTCCATACATACCTATTACGGGTATTCTTACCGACCTGAGTCTCCCACTGAATCCCTTCCCCTCCCTTCTTTTGTTTCCATTCCATTATTTTAATTACTAGTTGTACCATTGCAAATATGTAGCTTGGCTTTGTTTTCAGTGCTTGCTTGCTTGTAAACTGAACATTTTCCAGTGTTTGTTGCTGTGCTTTGTGTATTGCTAATGTTTTTCTCCCTAGTACATTTAGGATCCAGGCAAGGATGATGAGAGATAGGGAAAGCGGGTACAAATTACCCCGGCCCAGGCCTATCGGGGGGCCCACACACTGTTGCTGATTTTCATATTTTTTTTGGTCCTCTTTGACAGTGATAATGTCTTCTAAAGGGAATTACAGGTTCACGATTGCCTAGCAGCAGAAAGCCTATAAGACCTATGAAAGAATAGCCACTGTCAGCCAGGACTTGTCATTCAAAGTAAAGAGCATTGTAGNGAAGAGAAGCAGGGGGAAGACTACAAAGGTAAATCAATGATGTTTAAGCTCATTAAAGGTATAGTTTGATAGATGGACAGCTGATCACACACAAGGGGAGAGATTAGAAGGCTGGAGACATATGGTTTGAACACACTGCCTTTACTGTTTCATCATCTACTGGGGGTCCATTATGTTGTATCGGGGTCCAGAATTTCTCTTGGCGTTCATTGCTAAGGACTGGATAGTGCATTAAGAAGATGCGGCTGATTCTGAGGAAAGGAAAAATTTTGTGGCTGCGGAAAAATTAAATCAGGATAAGGCCCACAGTATGTAAATGTGCAGAAACAAACCTAGAAGTGTTCACAAGTTGTCCTACGATGATGTATTCTCTAAAGAGATTTACAGGAAGTGTCTGCTGCACTATTTTAAATTTTAATCACATTTACGTTTAACCAGAATTGCTCTTATAAGGCAGCATTTGATTAAGGATTTGATTAATATTTTAAGCTTTGTTTTCCCCGATATAAACCTTAATTAAGCTTTCCAATGAATCAACTAAATCATTTAAAATGTCTTGTTTAAAAGCATATACATAGATATTGCAAATATTCTGTGGTTAGAGATTAATTTAATATATTTATATATAACACATTAGTTAAGCATAATTTGTGAGCCCTAATACTCAGGGACATTTCTATGCATTATTAATGAAAAATAATAAAAAAAAGAACCTATTCTGGCATACAGTTAGGATCAGTGGCATGCACCCCCATGCTATTCATCAGCTACCTACAGCAGCTGCTCAAGACTGTTTAAAGGGGAGCGGGCCGTGTGTGGCATGGGGAGGATACGGTAGGCCAGGCAATATCTGTGTCCATGGATGCCGGTACAGAGCCTGGCTCCATGCAGTGTATTGGAGCCATGATATCAGCATCACAATGATGGGCAGGGAGGGGTCAGAGATATCCCAATACTAGAATGTCGTCTCACTTGCAGAACTTATTTTCCTCAGACTAAGGTACAAATCCGCTACAAATCCAGACTTGAACATACGACCAATGGCGTTGTATATATGCATCTAATCCACACCAGCCACTGGACATTTCAAGTCAAGAGATGTGCTGCCGGTCTCTTCAATATGGGATGTGCTGCCGGGTTCTCCAGTGCCGGCGCATGCACAGTATGTCTACCCTAGGAAGTCCCAGAATTATGTTACTCCGCATGCACCAGAACCGCATAGCACATGATGGTAGATGAAGCGTTTCATTTGAAGCTGAGGGGAGTTGTCGGGAATACATTGTGGGACACCTTATGGCAGGTAAGATTTAATAAATTCTATGAACGATGCTGCCAGTTTCGTGTGAGGAGAACCAAACAATAAAGTATGTAGGTATAGGTCTCAGTCTGGATCCAGCCCTGAGTTATTATATATAAAAAAACATATCCAGTTCTGAATCCCATATAGGCCTCCCATTATTTCTATTTGGATTTACGGAACGTGTGATAATGCATTCAGGCCTGGATTAGCCCCTGAACTTCTATGATGGGCACTGACACAAGGACCACACAAGACCGCCTAAACATAATATTACCAGGGCAGAGACAGTGGATGGGGACTGTTTAATAGTGAGGTGTAATGTGTAACTGCCGCAGAATTTTTTTTTACAGTATTTCAGAAGCACGAGAACAAAATGTACTCTCCGAACAATTAAACACAAATGACTGTTCAGTCTACTGTTTAATGACTTGAAAACATATAAACAGCTTGAACACATGTAAGCTTTGCATTTACAATAGCAATAATCTCTACAAATACACGGTCGCGCTTGTTGAATTTCAGATTGCTCTCTTGATGAAATGATAGATGTTGAGCCAAAAGAACTTCAGCTTCAATAAATCCTATTTGGCTGTTACCTTCAAAATAAGTTTTCATTTTATTTCGGATTTATATCATTTTATTTCAAACCTGGATGCGTGCTTGATGTAAAACGGACACTCATCTTCACTGTGATAAGCCGTCAGGAACCATTTTGACCCTGAAAGGCCGATGCACTAAATGATCTTTATTATATAATAGCTATATTTAAATAAAGTCCTGGATCCAGGGTCCCACAAAGTGTCGTTTAATGAATGCATTCTCATTCTTGCATACCTCCCAACTGTCCTGATTCCAGATTTCCACCTTCCATTATTACCGGTAAGGGAATAGACCATCTACAACGGAGGCAATGCGTTGGGGGAGGTTATTACTATTTGAATTAGATGGTTGCCAGATTTTTCAAATGTATATCAGGGAAATTGTAATAGCACTATCAAGTCACCAAAGGATGTGTCCTGTGAATAGCATACCTCCCAAGTGTCCCGAATTCAGCCGTATAGTCCCACTTTTGGGTGACTGTCCCGCTATCCATTCCGCCTCCCAGTTTGTCCTGATTAGTGGACAAACTATGTGTTTATTTTAAATTTAACTATAATTTAATATGTGTCGTGGGCGCAGAGTCAAAGGGGGCGTGGCTTAGCCGACCAGGGTGGGACTTGGACGGGTCGGAGACACGGGCTTGCTCGGTTTGTAGGTGGGGCTTAATTCGTTCCGCTCTAGCCGCCCACATGTTGGGAGGTATGGAATAGCTCCACCCATGGGATTATCTAGCACAATGACTTAATAGTTTCTGTATTTATTATCAGTGGTCGAAGTGGAAATGTAGAAGTGGTGGTATGGAAACAAAGAAGATAACACAAGTGGATGGAGACTTCATTTTTCAATTATGGTAGTAAGAGAAGTGACGGTATGGCATACCCCTGTATACAACCCCCACTATGGGAAACTATGGACAGGAAAGAACTTAAAAAACCTTTAAAAAATATATATTTTTCTACAAAGTTGCTTTAAAAAAAGTAACAAGAGGGTGCATATAACCCAATATATAACCATATAACCCAATATGTAACCATATAACCCAATATATAACCATATAACCCAATATATAACCATATAACCCAATAGATGACCATTTAACCCAATAGATGACCATTTAACCCATGCTATGTGAAGGTGGAACGCTACTTTTAATATTGCAATGCTTTAAAATCGGTGACAATTATCAACTCGAACTGATAATTGTAGCAATAGGCATTTATTTTCAGAGGGGACTAAAGAAACATTTGATTGCAATCACTGCAGAACTTCCACACATGCCTAAAAAGCTCTGCAATATCCTATACCCTGTGCCAGACACTGATCTAGTGTTATTGCTTGGTGACATATTGCTGTTCCCTGTGGTAAAAATGTCGATGTGAACACAATTTACACAGTAATTCAAACAGAATTAATACTTACAGACGCCTCAGTTCAAAAAGTCCATAAAAGGCCCCTGGCTCGATGGTGCTAATCAAGTTATTCCGCAGATCTCTGGAGATAGAAGAGTAGACACGGCCATTAATTATCGGTGTAAGGGCTATTGTGATTAAACATCAAAGACACATTCATTGACATTGACTTCAGTTTACCATTAAATATGAAACGCAACATAAATAACTAAGATGAATCACAAGGTACCTCAACACAATGGTGGCACTCTCACCTTAGCCAACAAAAGTGGGAGTGCAGGTTACCCATTTTCCTAATGCTTAAAATTAATTATGGCCTGAATCCAGACCTCTGCAACTGCTGCACTCAGAGACAATACTGATGGCAATGAATTTTCTATTTTATTTTATCCACCATCGGTCAAGGTGGAGTTTGGGCACAATAATGGGAGGTATGGTGCATAACGGCATACCCAAAACCTTACTCTACAGTCTAACCCCAGCTCTCCCTTCTTCTTCCGGAAGCCTAACCCCAACCCTATACTTCCCATAGCCTAACCCCAACCCTATACTTCCCATAGCCTAACCCCAACCCTATACTTCCCATAGCCTAACCCCAGCCTTCACTTCCCTGCAGCGGAACCCCGAACCTTCTCTTCTACACTTCATCCTCTCCCTGCTGGCTATCTCTAACATTCCCCTTCTATGCTCCAGGATACCTTACCTTGAGTTTTTTGAATTTTCCTTGCTTAAATTTAGCCTTTACTGTACTTTTAACATTTCACCCCCTGCCTCAGTACACACAAGCTCCCTTCTTGTCCCAACGACAAAACGCCTTTATTGAAGTCTAGATCCTACAGGTCCAGATCAATAAAGGTAGTAGGTAGATTGTGCATGTAAACTCTATCGTACATACTCTTTCCACACCTAGGGGTATATTTACTAAGCGGTGAGATTGAAAAGTGGGGATGTTGCCCAAAGTAACCAATCAGATTTGAGTTCACATTCTCCAGTGTGTAGAATGAAATGGAGAGCTTGAATCTGATTGGTTGCTATGGGCAACATCCCCATTTCCAAACTCACCGCTTAGTAAATATATCCCCCAGGGTGCATTTTCTGCTGACTGGATTGGATTTAATGCTATCAAGACTGAATTTGGTCCCTCTGCCTGGAATGCAACTATTTAACATAAATCTGGGTTTATATTATAGTGTCTAATTAACAGGGTGGAATTTGTAGTCCACAAAATAAAATAAATCTGCAGTGTGAAGAGTTTAAGAGTGAAGAATGACTTAAATCTGACTTACAACAGAAAGGAATCTGATGGTCCATTTGGGATTAGTAAAACAAGTTATTAAATGTAATCCCAACACATGTAAGCCTCCTCTCGGCCATTTGTGAAACCTTAGTTTATTATTTAAGTTAAATCATCCCTTGGTGGAGATGCAGGCAGGTGCTAACCACTGAAATATGTTTTAGTGACTTAGGGACTAGTTTATAGTTCGCAACTAAAATCCCAGATGTCGTCTATTTGGGTCCTTGCCACTGTAAAGCTATGATATATCATTAAAGGATTAGCAGGTAGGGGACAGGGACAGTCTCGCTGTGCAGAAAGGGCAGCAAAGGGATGTGATCAGATTTAATGGCTTTGTTTATTTACTGGATTGTGGCTTGTTTGACTCAGGCATTTACGTCTGCAGTGGCTTGGCTCTGGTAAGCCGGTATGACCTTCTGTCTGAGCTTTGCACCTGCTGTAAAACTGAGCAGAGCATAAAATGGAATAAGATGTGTATATCCTGTACACCAGACATTAACTGTGTGGCCATGATTTCTTGTGTAAACAGCAAGATCACTGATCATATGACCCTTGACACAGGTCTGAGCTCCTGGTGCAGTTCCCATTTCTTCCACAGGGGTGTTGCGGCTCCGTGGCAGATCTGTTGCAACACATTGTCACACCTGCAGGACGACATCATTATTGGGGATTGTTGTTACACCTCTATGACCAGCGCTGCTGCTGCTGTTGTGTGTTCTTGCTCCCAGTTTGTGCCTTGTAATTACCTTAGGATCCAGGTCTGACCTTCACCGGTCTATTGAAACTCTGTGGTTACTGCCAGTGGATCCAAAGTGCTGCATCAAGAACTCCACACAGAGCCATGTGAACACACCACTAACCCGTTGCATGTACCGAGGTCCATACCCTTGCCTTAACTATTCCATCCTAAAGGCTGGGTTGGAAGGCAGTCTGTAAGCATGGCTATACTGTACTGGATTACTAAATCCCACTCACCTGGAAGTAGCACCCACCCCACCTGTCTACCAGCAGCTGTTAGAAATCTGAATCGGGCAAACTGCATTCCATTGGCAATATGCGATTCAGCTGCATAATACAATGAAGTGATGGATGTCTAGATCCTGTACAAATAGTGGTGTAATTACCTTGGGCACCAGGGGTGCCCTGAAGCACATGGAAGTCACCAGCGCAGACATAAGTAAATCTGGTCCATAGTACAACAACTTCATGGCCCAATAGCTGATTATTAAAGCCAGTAAAAGGGTTGTACAAACCAACGAGGGCATGGCTGTGCCTCCATCCTTTCAAACTTTTCCCTTGTGTGTCTTCAGCTATCCATCTTTACTTACCTTTGCAGTCTTTCCTCTGTTGCAAATGACACCGACACATCACAATGGGGGGAATCTGCAAGTCCTGGCTAACAGAAGCTATGCTGGGATTGGTTTTACAGGATCTCTGCTTCTGCTGCTAGCATGCAGATTCTCATCCGTATGGGGTAGAGACCACCATACACCAGTCCATACCACCCTTACTTAAATCTGAGCCATAAGGAAAGCTTACTGATGTTTGGATCATTCCAAAACTCTTACGTGATCCCAGCACCACTGAGCCAATCAGATTGGGATAAGCCCAGGGACTGGAGGGGTAAGGTGTGTCCCTGTCACATGTAGCCGGCATTAGTCATATAAACTTTCTGCCTTATTTTACAATGTGTAATTGGAGCGCAGCCACCGTAATGATAATTGCACATTTCAAATCTAACTTTTATTCTGTTTTTGACCTAGACTTACACCGCCTCTCGCATACTGATGTGTTCATTCACTGACAGTGAGACCTTGAACCATGTACACAGGTACAACACACTGCTGTCAATTACAGCTGATCAGATTATGCAAAAACTGCGTTTAAGTATCCTTATTAAATAAAAGGAATGAGGATCCAGGCGGCTGCCTGCTGGACAATACACAGAACACAGACACGAGGAAGCAAAAAGAATATATTATGGAGGGAGTAAGGCTGACATTTGGGGACTCTGGGGAATCCTTGTCAGGGATGAAATGTCAGATTTCTTTCTTGTATAATTCTTGATGCATTAATATATTCCTTTTCTTTCTCCTTTCTGTTTCTGTACTGTTCTCTCTTAAACTAAATTATTTCTTCAAATTCACTCATTTCACCCACTATCCACATATATATAAAATTAGTGAACATAACCTCAGGGGAGCTTATCCTGTGCTGCACCTCTTTATGTTTTTCAGCTGGAAGCACACTCAAAGTGAGCCTCAAAAACCCAAGACTACCCATGCTCCATCATCCATCAGCCCTGCGCTGACTGAGGGGCGTTTACCACAATCATTTTAGTACAATGTTTTGTAAAAGCGACTTCTCTGAACTGCAAACGAGCCTCAAGTTGCCATAAATTGGTAATCTGTTTATATAATGTAACATACTGTTTACACATTAATTTACTTGGCTTATTTTAGAAATATGCATATAGATATAACTTTCTACTGCCTTAATAGAGTCATTGAAGTATTCCTATAACAGTTATACAGCCATATGCTGCTATTTTTTAATGTATGGGTTTATCCTTTATGATCAGCCAGCATTGATTCTATCAGGATTTTTAGTTATCCAATCAGTTAACACCAATATGAGAATGGTAGCAGCAATGAAATTCAATTAAATTGCCTTTAGTAGAAATTAATAAAACAATAAAGCTGGCCATACACTATAAGATAAATTGTTCCAATCAAAAGATTTTCCATGTAGAATTGCAGGGGAGGTAAAATGAATGTCAGTGTTTGCATGCAGGGAGAATACTTTATTGTTGCATGTTGCACACAGATACTGACCAGC
>JABWIB010000413.1:0-11661 GCA_016617825.1 Platyplectrum ornatum
CAGACAGTGAATACTATCAAATGTATGTTTGCCTGGTTAAAACTCGCAACGGCGAATTTTAGCCGCCCATGGAAGGGCGAGTTTGGCTAATGCGAGTCTATCTAAACACGACCTACAGTGAATACTAAACTCGCTTTAAAACAGAAACTCGCACAAAAACACGACCATTACAGGCGAGAATTCAAACTCGACCTTTAGTAAATTTCCCCCAAAGACTCACACCAAATCTCAGTACTTAACAAAGGCCTAAAATTTGCCCCCACAAAAATAACAAAAAACCCTAACAATTACCACCACACAGAACTAAAACTACCTTCAAACTTGTTCCCGAGACATGTGATGGGACATCTACTTAGTCACAAAGGACCTGGACAAATTATATAAACTCAAGGTTAGACAACCCAACTTCACCAAACAAGAAAAAAAATATCCCTAACCCAATTTAAAGACAATGAAGGGGGGGGGGATATAGTCAAGATGGACTGGGATAACTAGGACAAAGAGGTCCTGGGGGATGAGAACATGTATACAAAACTAAAAATAAATCCCACAAAACAATTTCACACTAAGGAATTCTTACAAAGAATGGATTTGACTACTTAAACAAGACACACACAAAATTCCAGTTTTTTAATTTCTCCCAACAATTCCACTAGGATAGCAACAACCCTCCAGGCCGAACTAATATTTCTGTACCCAACCATCATTCATAAAAGACACTAACAGTATCTGGAGAAAGATGTCACTATGCACCAGCCACAAATCACAATTATATCTTCAATAAAAAATACTTCTGGTATGTAGATGAGTTCTAGTGGAGAAAGTGAAAAAGGCACTACAAATAGCAACCAACACAAACAGACAAAAATTACTACAATGCAAAACAAAAAACAACAAGATGCTACCTCAGACAGAAAATATATATTTTATCACAGAATATAATGCAGGGGATAACACCATACACAAAATCCTAAATAAACATTGGCATATACTTTAGCAGGACAAACAACTAAGACCCCTCATAGGCAAAAAAAATGAAACTAGTGACTAGAGTTTCACAAAGCCCCCAGCATTGAGACAATATTGGTAAAAAAAAAACACATTAAACATACAAACACCAAGAAAAGTAACTGGGTTCTTTTACTGTGCACCAGCAATAATTGCATCGCCCTCAAAACAAAACAGCATACAACCTATCACCACCTTCACATTGCAAGCCACTAAGACAACGTATAAAATAAATGAGCCCCTAACATGCCACTGCATTACAACACAACAGCGCAACAGTGTCTTATATTTACATAACCCAATCTATTAGGCTATCTTCCTCTCTCTAAGCATTTAAACGCTCACTCAAAACTCATTTCTTTAGACTGGACTACCCTACCTAATTATCTCTCTACCCTCTCCTCCCCAACCCAATGTTTTCTCATCCTTCCTTAGCCTTTAAGCTCCCAAAAGCAGGGACCCCCTTCCTCCTATTATCTCTACCCTCCTAATAATAGTAGAAACTTTAATAATAGTAATTATAAGGTTAACTACCGCATAAGTTTATGGCTATTTAGAAACTTGAAATAGGTGCGCAAAGAAGATCAGGAGAGAATCTGCAACAGTTACTTGCCAACACAAATTAACGAACAATAGTCAAATACTTAATGTAACTGTAATTTCAGATGTTGGACTTATATATATACAGAATAATTTCCCACCCTCTCATAGGAGTGACATGATTCTAAAAACACTTAAAGACAAAAGAATGAGAATTAAAATTAATAAATAAAATTCATATCTTGAAACATAGCTTGTTGTTTAATATTTTCTAAAGACTGTTCATAATATCCTGCTACATTGTGTCTTTAACTAATATAAAAAATATTTGTATTTGATATTTGAAGTTTTCTTCCACTGGGTTTGTAACAGAATAAAAAATGACGGCAAGCATTTGTTATGAAAATGTTTTAATACAAAATTTCTTCAGCTATGTGTTTTGTAATTTAATACAGTGTTCTCTTTTTTCAAGCTTTACTTGTTTTCCCTTTAGGTCAAGATAGAACAAACAGGATGTGAAAGCAGGATGACCACATAAAGTACTAAGTACTAGACAGAATCATTGCACCGTGATAGCTGAATTAGACCAAAGGAATCCCCCATGTAGAAAGTGGACAGTTTCTATTAAAATAAAGGCTGTGATATAAAATACATAGAATATGAAATACATTATGGTACTCCACCAGATGTAGCCTAAGTTGTAGATGCACATGGAAGCCTCCATTTTTGGAAGCAATAGCTATATGGAAAGAATATTGAATAGCACTGCACAGTACAGTTTGGCTTGAAGTAAAAAGGACCATGTACTATGCTAAGTGGTCTTTATGATCTACTCATGTTGCAAGTCTTGGAACTAAGAGCCAAGATTACTAAAGTTTACTATAGCCCTGTGTGTGAATTCCTGTAAAGCCACATTCCTCATTCAAATTTACTTACAATACCTGTGAGATAATAATGATAAATAATCATTTTTGAAAGTTAGTAAATCAGTCAGTGTTTAAACATTTAAACAATGAGAACTCATATTGCTTAATCATAAAAATATACATAATTTAGTGCACACTATTTGTTTCCAGGCACAGGCTCAGGCGTCTGATTATGTTATTCCTTTTTGAGTGACTATGTAAACAAAGATTTGGGAATCTTCAAAAAATCAAGAAAGTACATGTTTGCTCATTTAATTAGCAGTAGCTCCATCTACACACTTCCTTCAAGTCTTACTCAAAGTTATCATGTTTACAGAATCATCATTAACTAGGGACTTAATTTAAAGTTAGTTGATACATTGCAATTCAAGCTCCAGATAAGAGCAGTGAATATTTTGGTCTGGTTCATAACTGGCAGGTCAGTCGCATTGGGAAAAAAAATCTCTCAAAGAAGAGCTCTTGTCAGCTTATTCATGCCAAACTTATCTACTGTGCTTAAGGAAACATTTTCAATTCTAGAGCTATTCCATAGGCACATACAGGGTGAAAGAAATGACAATTTTATACTTCAGAATACAAGTATTTTGTATTCTATGTTTATTCCTAACAAGGCTTTCATTCCCTAAACCTCTGCCAGAAATGGGACTGAAAGACTTTCCAAATTCAAAAGCAGAACAGGTTCTGAGCTATATAAATGGAAGTCTGAAGAAGGATCTTATACAGAGAATGAACTTATCAGCAGAACCACTCCAGGAGAAACCCACAGTGAAGCTTCCCCAGTATGTGATTGATCTGTATAACCAATACGCAAATGATAGATCGCCTATGCCTGTATACAATATAATTCGCAGTTTCATTGCTGAAGGTAGGACAAGCTATATTATTCTAAGGTGCAACGCAATCATTTTTTGGCTCTAAGAACTAGCAGTCAATGTTCTCCAGTTGTTTTATGTATTTATGTATTTCTATGCATCAAACTTGGTTGATTGTGAAAATACAGCTTCATAAATTAGATAGGATAATTAAAATAAACATGTAATATTACAGGCATGTATACAAATATTGTATTGGGGAATAAGTTGTATAATATTGTATATATATTGTTTCTGTGTAAATTTGTTTACGCATATTTATTGTTGTATTATTTAAATCTTTACATAGTTATTTTGAATAATCATATATCCATTTTATGTGTAAAGCGGTGAAGTAAAATTCAATAAAATAGGAGCTAAAGGCAAATTAAAACTTAAAAAAAAGTTACTTTCAATATTTTACATGCAGTTTTATAAAATATCTCCCATAATTATTACATTATAACTTAATAGTTACCAGCATAACTAAAAACATATCACAAAACATTGATCTTTAGGTTTATATATAGTTTTCTATATAGGTTTCTATCTAGACAACTAATTACCAGTTAACCCAAAACAGAACAAAGATTAATAAAGTTTACTAAGATAAGGTGACAGTCATATGCATCATAAAATCAACTGAATAAACTATTTTATGGATATTATGGGTAGTTAGAGTGTTTTAATGTTATGCTAATTTATTTGCTATAATTTTCTTGTTCTGTAAAGTTAGAAAATGTAAAATACTGTAGAATTGGATTTTAATTCTAATAACAACACTTTACTGAATATTCCACCCCAACATTTTCTGGATAATTTATTACAATTATTCCTTCTCAAGTATACGACATTTCATCACATATACATTATGGGGTATATTTACTAAGCAGGGAATTTGCTGGGGAATTGAAAAGTGGGGAAGTTGCCCATAGCAACCAATCAGATTCGAGCTCTCAGTTTCATTTTACATACTGGAGAATGTAAGCTCGAATCTGATTGGTTGCTATGGGCAACTTCCCCACTTTTCAATTCCCCAACAAATTCCCTGCTTAGTAAATATACCCCTATAAGTATATTTATCCAAATACTAAACACCTTTTAGGCCCCTTCCCTGCAAATTTTGTATTTGCATTGCACTGTATATGTTTACTACTCCGCTTCTCTTCATTGTTTATGCAGTGTGGTCGTGTATGTTTCTATTAAAGTGGCTTTGGTGCCACTTTAAACCACAAACAGATAGGTTTCCTCCTAGAGAACTTGAACCAGATTCAGACTATGTTTTCCACTCTTGTTTCATAAGATGTTTCTCTAGAATTATTATCGATCTGGATCCATAGGAGTTCGACTTTTATAAAGGCCCTGCTTACTGTCAGTGGCGTGGAAAGGGGGAGTATGTGTACTTTTGGGTGTAGGGTGTACTGTACTGTACTGTACTGTGTTGGTTATTTACAAACCGCTGTACATTAAAAGAAAAATCCCTCACTACTTTAGCTGGTGTTTAAAGACAGACAATGTAGATTGGTGGGGGACCAACCTGTCCCCCCACAAATCTACATTACACTAGGGAACATTTAAATGAATAGATTGGGGAGGGCAGAGATGAAAATCAAGCTGTCGATACAGCTGTCAACAGATGTCGATACAGTGACAGGGGAGTTCACTCTTCTCTTTCCTTGTGACCAATGAGCTGCTATATTGGCAGTGGGAAGGCTTAAAAGACTGCCAATCGTGGCTTCCTGTGACAGGATGAATAAGTTCCCTATTAGAGTGCAACACCCTGATCTTCCCTGGGGCCATTATCGATTCTACGGTGGGTTCAGAGTAGCTGCCAAATGACCTAGATGAGAAGAAGGACTTACCAGCTGCCCATCATGTACCAAACAAACTCTAATGATACACAATTCTAGTGATTCATAATTGTATACATATCTACATATTTATTGGTACAATGTGTATAGTAAGCAATACGTGTTGTTTAATTGGTTAACAATTGTGTCAATCCAGTTCCACTGGTAGGTCGAAGATAATCTTGCAAAACAGCACAGATTACATTTCTGTTAATATAGTGTTTTGTGTAGGTATTTTTTTTTTATGTAAACCTGTTAGGTGTCAGCAAGCATTTCTTCTCTAAGCGTCACCCTTCCAGCTTCTAAACTACATGACCATTTCCAATTACCAGTGGGGGATCCTGCACAGAGCCAGTCTGAGGGAATCCTTTTGAGGTACAACCTTAAGATCTAATATGGAGTTAGGATGTCCTGTCTGGAAGGGAAGAAATTTAAACTTTTAACATTTTTATTTTATTATATTTTATTTTTATTTTTAGAATTTAATAAATGCTTTATGTATTAATTCTATTACACTAGATTTTTACTCTACAAGTGAGAATATCAGGAGGGTAGAGTTTGATTCATACATTACAGACGTATTTACAGATTTATTTATTTTGTATTGAACTTTTATTGAACTATTTACATAGTCCTCCCGCCCACTCTACTGTTGCTCTGCCGCAGTCAACCACATCCCCTCTGGAAAGGCTGCAGTGGCCCTGAGTCCATGAATTAATGAGCTGAGGCCCTAATCTTGTTCCTCCTAGGAGTACCCAGCTGCACCTCCGGAGCTCCCTGCTCCACCAGCCCAGACACCGTAGTTATAATCAGTAAGATAATTAAAGATAAAATAAAAATATTAGATGATGTACAAAATTCATGGTTAGAAGGAGACAATACTAATGACTGACTCACTAAAATATTAGTACAAGTAGAAGCCCATAAACAAGAGGTTATAGAGTTAGAAACACAAACTCCTTGCTGTCAATAGAGACTACCAAGAACTTGGGGTGTAAAAATGGATAACAGGTTGGGAGATCCTGGATAAAAAGAGAAGCTATCACAAACAAACCCCTTCACCCAAGACTCTTACAGTTCTGTACCATCACTGAGCGAAACAAAATATTCATGAAGGAAGACCCCTTTTAGGTGTAATTACCTGATCAAGACAAGATCTAAAAGAGGACATGGCAAGAAGGTCAGGGGATGAGGGGGAAGAATGTCCCGAAGGAGACAATCCTAGTATTTAATCTCTCAACATGAATAATGAGCCCTGCAGCACAACCACTGTTAAATAGGAGGCTGTCATTCACAACTCAGCAAGATGCGCTTACTTGGAAAGTAGAAATTCTGAAATTAAATGTTTTGTTGAAACTATGAACAACACCCTTTTAGGATAAATATATATTTTTTAGGATAAATATATATAAATAATATAATTTCGGCTATAAATTAGTTATATCACAATGTGGCCATATTTTTGGACCACATATTACAACCATGTGTAGATAAGGCAAAGTCATACTTGAGAGACACCACAGACATCCTAAACAAGCTTAAAAATTATCTGTCATCAGGACACACCTAATAACCATGTAATATACCTGCATCCCCCATGTTGAAGGTCTAGAGGCTGCCAGGCGCTATATTACCACACATCCTGACTTTGTGGATTGTTAGAGCTCACCCTTAACGAATTAATGGGTGCCATGGGCTGTTGTTGAGCTATGAATCATTGAGGGGGTGACCTTTTACAGCTACTACATCTGTTCTGTCTATGGCAGACACAATATATTCCATACATTATTGGACAAACTAAATAACAACTCTTCTTTTATCCTGTTCACATACAATATGCTAGTTGCTACTATCAATTATCTGGATTATCAATATCATAAGAGGTTACCTCCATATTTAATGTGGAAGAATATGGTATACATACTAATGGTAATACTTTTTGATTGATACTATGTTTTTATTAGAAGCAACAAAATAAGTACAGTACAGTATAGTAGATTGCAAATTAGAGAACAAATGGACAAGGACAGTACAAAAATAAGTACAGATAAAAATAAAGCAATGAAATAGAAGGAAGAAAGTAAAATAATTAATGAACAAAGGCAGTGATAGTTTCCGGAGAAGTAGAAGGAAAAAAATATGTAGCCAGTTAGGTAGCCAGGGAGATGCCAGGAGGATGGAGGACCCTACTCATATGAGTTAACATGCTAATCAGGAGGTTAGGACAGTACTGAAGACATTGGCATAAAGAGGGAGAAGGTAGAAAGATTAGGTGAAGGTGGGTAAGTTAATATGAAGAAGTGGGTTTTAAAGGAGTGTTTAAAGACATAGATGACATTTGGGATAAGGAGGAAGAGGGTAGAAAGATTAAGGGGATAAGGGGTAAGTCAATCTGAATAGGTGAGTTTTGCTTTCCAAGCCACGGGAGATCGAGGTTTGTGCCCTTAATGGGAATAGGGGGTGAGTCCATATAGGAGCTAACAGGGAGGGATGAATTCCCAGCTGCAGCGTGGCGCTTAGGCGGTCACAAATTTGCAAGGTGGAATTGATTGCCAGGAGGTGTATGCAGAGGCCATCCTGCTCGATTGCGGAAACCATGGGAGACAACCAACTCTACCTATAGCCCCCATAGAAGACTCAATGTCTACCCTTTTCTTGGAGTCCTCCTTAGAATACCAGGAGATCAGGTGTGCAATTTGTGTGGCCTGGTAGTAACATCTAAAGTCAGGGAGGCCTAAACCTTCATTAATGGGGTGCTTTACAAGGTGAGAATGCTTAATCCTTGGCCTCTTACCCTGCCAGACAAACTGGGAATAAATGGTCTGCAGGAAGGATAGGGAGAACGAAGGGATAAGCACTGGGAGGGTTTCAAAAGGAGTCTAGGTAAAATATTCATCTTTAGAATTTTAATCCTCCCGAATTAGAAAACGTATTGTTTATCCCACCTGATAAAATCTTTGAAAATCGTTTTAAAAATAGGGGTATAGTTGGCCTGATACTGTTGAGATGCGTTTTTGGTTATCATCAACCCCAGATACTGTAGTTGTAGGGGTCTCCACTGGAACAAGAAGTCAGATTCCAAGACACAAGATGTGGGACTGGGTGTATGAAACAACAGGGCCTCAGATTTAGAATTATTGATTTTGTAACCCAACAGTGTACCATAGCAAATTGGGCAAGGAGGTGATTGGCGAGGAGAGGGTAAGAAGCATGTCATCTGCAAACAGGGAGATTTTATATTGTTGCGATCCAATTGTGATACCAGATATGTCAGAGCTTGCTCTGATCTGGGCTGCAAGGGGCTCAATACATAAAGCAAATATTAACAGGAATAAAGGGCTGCCCTGTCTAGAGTCATGAGGATACTAGGACTGAGGCGGAAGGATTAAAGTACAATAATATCCTGAAGAAAATGGCAGTAAAAACCATTCTCTACCAGTTATATTGAGGAACAATCAAGAGTCTAAAACCAGAAATAAGCGCACACACAAAAGCAGCAACCTGAATATGGTCCCGGGGTGTACACCTCACTACCCAAAATAGTATTGCAAGCAAAAGAAAGAAGGGACCCACAGGACTGCGCTAAATAAACAATCTGCAATCAAATAAATACAAGAGGTACTCAAACAATGTGCGTCAGTGTCCAATATAAGTCCAATTCGCAGTAGATGTTCAATAAAAGTTCCTCTTTTCAAATGCAAGCTGGAGATTTTCAAGTGTTCCTCAAAGAGAGAACATATACAATATAGTGCACACTGTAAATTGCAGCCGCTTATGCATAAACGGTTTTACTCACGCAATGTATTCTTGCTTGTGGGCATATCAGTGATGTTTCTATGTAGTCTATCTCCTCCTAACATCTGGAGGTCCCGTAGATGGCAGATACACTCCACAGCCAGAAATAGGGGGTCTCCCACATGCGATTTAACAAAGAAAAAAATCTAGTGCAGACTGTAACATTCAAACCTTGTGGGGGTAATAGATTCTACTCACATTCAAATAACTTGATTGAGAAAGGTACGCCAGTACCGAAATGCGTCGGAATTGTGTGGCAGAGCAGGTTAGGCTTTTTTTCATCTATATCTGGCATACAGTGTACCTTCACCCTCTATTGGGCCCTACTGTAGTACATCTTTTGTTGGAGTGTGAGCACCACTGTCACCAGTCCCTAACCTTGCCTTGGCTTCTTTTGTTTTGAATAGACTGGTTTTATACTGCTATTTTGTAAAAATATATTTTTAATAAAGTTTTTTTTAAAACATATTGTCCTCTGATCTGGAGTAAACAGCAGTACAGAGGGCTCTTAGGAGCAAATATATTAAGCAGCTCCCCAGCGGCCAATGCTTCTCCAACCACGTGAGATACTCCAGCGGGTCAGCTGAAATTGTGACACGCCAGAAATCAAGTAATTTGAATGTGAGTAGGTTCTATTACCCCCACAATGTTTGAATGTTACAGTCTGCACTAGATTTTTTTCTTTGTTAAATTGCATGTGGGAGACCCTCTATTTCTGGCTGTGGAGTGTATCTGCCATCTACTGGACCTCCAGGACGGATGTTAGGAGGAGATTGACTACATAGAGACATCACTGATATGCCCACAAGCAAGAATACATTGCGTGAGTAAAACCGTTTATGCATAAGCGGCTGGAATTTACAGTGTGCACTATATTGTATATGTTCTCTCTTTGAGGAACACTTGAAAATCTCCAGCTTGCATTTGAAGATGAGGAACTTTTATTGAACATCTACTGCGAATTGGACTTATATTGGACACTGACGCACATTGTTTGAGTACCTCTTGTATTTATTTGATTGTATTTGATTGCGGATTGTTTATTTAGCGCAGTCCTGTGGGTCCCTTCTTTCTTTTGCTTGCAGTTATATTGAGGCACTAGGTGGTGGAAAGATATTAGGCAGACACCATGTGATGTGTGTAGACTGAAGTAGTTGGAAGAGCTGTGGTGAGGACCATAGAAAAACTGAGATGGAGCATTAATTCTGGTGAAGTAATGAGACTGAGGGTATAAAGGGAACTTGTAGAGCGAGATAGATGGTTGAGCAAAAGCTCAAAAAAAGCTGGCTATTGTTACAACAGATACGTGAGGTAATTAGAGGCAGAGTCAGAGGCACTTTTTAGGTATATGCAGTGTCTTTCTCTTCCTGTGCTATTGTCCATTGCTCTCCTGGCACAGCCATGCTCCACGCTCCCTGGCACTGTTTACTAGTCCCTGCTCACTGGTCTCTAACAGGCATCAGCGCACTGCACAATGAGTAAGTGGGAATTTAAAAGCTGCTCCAATGCAGCTGAGTTGCTGTTATCTTTGGGTGAGCATCTATCTTGGCTGTCCACAAAACCTGCGATCCTAAAACACAATTTTTTTGTCCTCTGCCAGGCCCCTAAAGAAAAGAAGAGGAAGGAATGGAAATAATGGTGAGAAAGAGTAAAGTGAGAAATATTATTTCACCTAGGTTCACAAACACACACACACACACACACACACACATATATATATGAAAAAGATCAATATCAACACAATCAGCATATATATACAAAAATCATAGTAAGCATAAAATAATTATTGTATATACTCGTATATTTGTTGACCTAATATTAGTGATGGGTAGTTCAGGACTGATTAGTTCAAAATGAACTAATCTTTATAGTGAACTAGTTCGTCAGTTCACTGCTCAGGAAAAGATTAGTTCATCAGGAACTAAATCACTGAACTAGACACAGACTGATAGAAATCCCATCAGCTCCATCAGGTAACTCACTGTATTTCTACTTCCTGTGATGCTGTAGTAAAGCTTAAAGTACAAAACACTGAACAAAGCTCAGCAAAGACAGACATAGTAACAACACTGCATCTGCACTCTTTAGGACTATGTGTCATGCTACTCACCTTTCTAAGATGCAGTCACTGTCTTCTTATTATTCCAAATGTCCAAACACTTGCTGCTAAACCTTCTGTTGGTTCTATAGGTGCTAATCTGCAGCTGCACTGTTACTCAGCTCTCATACACTACTCATGATTCAGTGCACTAACCTGCTGTGGAGTGACCTGACTGCTAAGCAGAATCAGTTACATTGTTGTGCTGACTCATGAACTAATCTGCAAGTAGTTCACTGACACACCAACTGATCAGTACAGTACATGTAAGCTACCAAATGTGGCACTCAGGGGCGTAACTAGAATTTGGGGGCCCCATAGCAAAATTTAAATGGGGCCCCCAACTCATAGGTAGTAAAAAAGTTAAAAAAAAAAAAAATATATATATATATATATATATATATATATATATATATATATATATTATTCATCAAATTGTAGCTGCCCAATCTATATGTATATATATAGATTTTGCTGCTACAATTTGATGAATAAAATAATTCAACAAAAGCACATACACACTACACACACACTTTATATACATACACACATTATATACACACTACACACTTTATATACATACACACTACACA
>JABWIB010000413.1:13421-28007 GCA_016617825.1 Platyplectrum ornatum
GACGTTGTGATGGCGAGTGAAGGCAGGTAGGGGAAAGTGCCGGTGGCGCAGTCTAGAAATGATAGATAGAACCTGTTACATTGAGTAACTGACAGACAGTGTGACAGCTGCTGTAGCTCTTCTAATTGAAAAGTGCTGCTAAGCTTGGACCAGGATTTCTGGCGGCCATATGCACCTCATCCCTGCACTTGTCTTAATAGTGCAGAGGCTCCGGATGCTGTATGTGGAGCCTCTGCAAATGCTATCTTGCAGCGTACACTTCATTCACTGCACTGCAACTATTGCTGGCTTTTATGAATCATTTATATTAAATATACACATTTATTTTATAGTGAATATACACATTTATTTTATTTTAACAATATTTTTGAATCAGGTCCCTTGTCACTAGCTCAGCTGCACATTACAATGTCTGTCAGAGTTGCTGCATGAAAGGCTGCATATGCTACTTGCAGATCATAATTATTTTGATGATGAAGCCAGTCTTTGCTGTATCAACAAACTGATGCTTGGTTTTATAAGATTTGTTCATTGGCAATGTTTATGCCTCCCTTAAACTTACTACATTGTAATGTTTTAAGGTTTAAAATGACAAAATGACCATTTAAGAGATCATTCATCTCTTGTAGATAAGGATTATGGGGCTGATTCAGCCCTGCGTCTCCGTCAGCCAGACGCAGATCGGCTCAGAATAGCACGGAGTCGGGCGCAAAAACCGACTCCGTGCCTCTGCAATTTTGCGCAGCTCTGAATCTTGCGTACCTGGCTGCCGCGGCGTGCGGCCGCCAGATACGCTGAATCAGTTCCTAATAGAGTACAGTGTTGTGGTTTAGACATGAACAGGAGTTGATTATCTGCAAATGCAGAGATTTTTATCATTTAGGAACCAATGAATGTATACATTTCTAGGGAGAAAATAGGCTCCTAGATTGAACTAATAATTGTCAAATGTTGAATGTTTCTGCCACCTGCTGTTTAATTGAGAAAATGCATTCAGCGTCGTTATCTGATTACATATAATTGAGTTAATTTACTCTTGTTTTGCTATAACAATATTGGTCATACCAAATATGAGAGGCCAAGATTTTTTTGACAACAAATTAAATTCCACAATTGGTAAGGACTCAAGGTGAATGAAGAAATTACTTTATTGTAACAAAACCACTTACCTGTTCCTGAAGTGGGCCCTCTGGAACAGCAGGCCGTTTGGGAAGGATTCCCAAAAGGGTGGAAGCGGAAGAGAGGAGGATACAGGAAAGGAAGGGAAGAGGAGAGGGATGTTCGGAGCCTCCACTAGCGGCAGGTGCGCGACCTGTTCGCCTATCAAGGAGTCTCCGGTTACTCTGGCCAGCGGACCTGGGGGCTTCCGGAGCACAGGGTTGCCCAACCACAACAGGTTGGGGCCCTGCCTTTACTCACCGCAGTGAGGGCCGTTTTGGAAGGAAAAGATAGTAGAGAGAGAGAGAGAGATTACCTGAAGTGGCTCCTCCTCCGGAACGTACGTGAGCAGTGCTCCTGTGGGTGGAATGGTTTAATGCACGGTACCCTGCGCTTTCCCTATTTTACTATCTAACTCAAAACCGGGAGAGTACTCCCTTATCTATTTAACAATAACTAAACGATAACGAACAGGAGCTTACTCCTTACTTATCTAGCAATACACACACAACTTACTTATAGAACTATACCAGTTAAACAAACCTTAAGAGAACACCTGGTTAAATAGCTCCTGATTACCTGTGCACTACAACCGTACCACACCACTTACCGCCACGGGCCCTGTATGTGCAGCCGCACGCCAGGTGTGTTCTGTGGCTCCCTGCACTTTCGCAGTCTCTCTGCTATGGTCCAGGCAAGTCTCCTCCTTCACCCCCCCACCTTAGCTGTGACTAATGCTCCGTTGGTGGTGCCTATGGTGAGCCCCTACCTCAGCTGGCCTGAATCCCCCCAGAATGTATGCCCTGCCTTTTATACTGAGGACCAATGTGTGCCAAAAGAGAGAAGCAGCAGGGTAGGCGGCACCTGCTACTTACCAAACAGGGGCCTCACCTACCCATAGAACAAGTTGCCCCGCCGTCAGCCACGACCTCTTCTGGCCTCTCCTCCTGGCCCCAGTCACCACAGAGCCCAGAAGCTCTTTTGCAGGTCTCTGGGTGGCTAGAGGCCTGTGCTGCCGATGTCTTCCTGTGAAGGTCTTCCTGGTCTCTCCTCGCTGCTCCTGCGTCGACCTCTCCTCCGTGTCTGACGTCTTCCGGCAGCTTCTTGACTTCGGCGGCTTCTTGCTTGAACTCGCCGTCTTCTTCTGTGTGGGGCACGTCGTCGTCGCCTTCTTCGCGGTCTTCAGTCCCCGCCTCCTTGCCGGAATCTGAGCGCTTCCGCTGCGTCTGAGCCGGGGTGATGTGGCGACGCCCCATTGGTTCGCCGCCAAAACCTCGGGTCCCGGCATGGCCACCGATGCTGGTCCCTTCCCGTTCCCGTTCTGCGAGGCCGGTAAGTCCTCCACATTCCCCCTACCTTTATCCAGTGTGGTCTCCATCACTGCGCTCTGTCCCCAGAGGAATGCGGGGTCCCGATATCGAGGTGCTGGACACCCGAAATTACCTCTCTGAGATCTTCGCAGCTCCAGTGGGGGTCGCTGTTCCTGATTCTCACGGGAAGTTGTTGCTTCCGGGGCGGTGTGTTCCCATACCGCTGAGGGAGCAATGGACGGAGGAGACAAGGGGGGTAGGGTCCACAGTTCATCCAATGGGAGTTGGGCCCTGTCGGACGGTTCTTCGGGAACTGCTGTCTCTTCCTCCTCAAACGGGCATGGTTGCAGCATGCTACGGTGTAACACTCGGGTCCGCCCTTCCCCACTCTCTGGTTTCACCTCATACACCGGTACTTCTGGCGACAACTGTCTCTGCACCACATGGGGTGTCACCTCCCAGCGCTCACTAAGCTTACTGGGATGAACCTTTAGGCGGATTAGCACCCTCTGTCCGGTCTTCTGCGCCTCTTGGTCTCTTCGCTTTTTCGGTGGCAACCGATGTCCTTGTATTCGCCGATGGGCCAAATCCCAGGCTGCCTTCAGCTGTTGCCGATGTTTCTCCACCCAAAGGGCTGGTGTGGTCGTATCCTGGTCTGGGACAAGCCCTAGATCGAGGTCTCGAGTTTCTCTCCCTGGTCTGCCGAACAGACTGGTCTTCAGGAGGTGACACTTCCGCTGTTTCAACTTCAATCCGTACTGCTCCAGTCGTTGCAAGACCCGATTTATTTGCACTGTGGGTGCAAACACTATGATGTCATCTAAGTAAATCAAGATAGCCTCAAAGTTAAGGTCACCTAGGCACCATTCCATCAANCGCTGAAATGTGGCCGGGGCGTTGGTCAAGCCGAAGGGCATGCGGCAGAACTCAAACAACCCCATTGGAGTGATAAAGGCTGTCTTCGGCCGGTCTTTTTCAGTCACGGCCACCTGCCAATAGCCGCTGGCCAGATCCAGCCTTGAGAAATAGCACACACCTCCCAGGGCGGCAAGGGACTCTTCGATGTGGGGTAAGTATCCCGGATGGTACAACTATTCAGCCGCCGATAGTCCACGCAGAAGCGTAGGGTCCTGTCCTTCTTCTTTACCAGGACAATGGGAGATGCCCACTGGCTCTTGCTCTCCTGGATGACATGATTGTCCAGCATTTGTCGCAGCATACTCTTTACTTCTTGGTACAGCTTGGGAGGAATCGGCCAGTACCGGTCCTGCACGGGTGGCGTATCCTGGGTAGGTATTTCGTGCTCTAACTCTGCAGTGAATCCGTAGTCCTCTTCATGCTTTGAAAACGCTGCTTGTCTTCGCCAGAGGATCTCTTCCAACTGCTCCATCACCTCAGGAGGGAAGTCTTCAGCTGTTACATCCATGGCTTCCCGGATCTTCCGGCCACTCCATCCGTCTGCGGGTGGGGCGTTCTGGCTCACCTGTACCGCCATCGTCCAGGGGGTTCTGATGTTGGGGGCACCTCCAGCTCCTGTGCCCCTCTCACTCCATCCTCCCAGGATCCTCTGTGTGCAATCAATGAGGTTACACAGCCGTATCAGGACACGCCCTCTCCTCACAACGCCAAGGCTCCGGGCTATCATGCAGTCGTCATTTCTGTCTCGTTCGACCGGTTCCACTATTAACTCCACCCCCTCCAATCGCCGATGGGTCCGGACTTCGAGCTGGAGTATCACCTCCTGGCGTGGAGGTAATTCCAGGGGTTGGCAATGGCTGGTTCCCTATCCTTCCCAGTGGTGCTGAGGTGTTCTGCTCCACGCACCCTTCCCGGCGCCGGGTGGCCCGCAATAATACCTGTTGGACGGACCGCTGTACCCCCATCTTCTGCCAGTAGGTTGGCCCGCGTTGTTGGAGTAGCGCCTAATCCAAGCGTTGTAGCGCGTTCATGCCAATGATGACTGGGCCATGAGCCATGTTTTGGCCCTTCACGATTATCACTCCCTGCCTCCCTAGTGCTTGTCCACACAGCTCGATCTCCATCCACACGACTCTGACTACCGGTATAGGCAGGTTGTTGGCCGCTGTAAGTCTTATCCAGGTTTTATTCTTCCCTGTCCTAAGATGAGGATAGTGTTGCAGGAAACATCCTTCAGTCATGGTGGACACCTGCGAGCCAGTATCCAAAAGACTACGCTGTTTCACTCCTGCCAGGTTCGCATCCACTACGGGGCACTCTCCAATCAACTCCTCTTCTTCCCTTGTCTCCCCCCTCTTCTTCTGCTCCCCCACGGGTAGCCCCGTTGCCACGAGGGACCTTAGTTTAACAGACGCCTATCCCGGGGTCCCCGTTCCGGGCAGTTCCGGGCTAGGTGTCCAGTACGACATCAGGTCCAACAGTGGGGTCCATCCTCCGGCCGCGGTGCTGGTCCTCTCTCCCCGTCCCACTCTCGTCGGCGTCCTCGACTCTCTGACTCCCTGGCGCTCTTCAGTTGGTGGACCTCCTGCTGTAACTGTGAGACATCTTCTTTCATCAGACGAAGGACCTCCTTCAGTTCCTGCACGCAGCCATCCAATGGACTCGATGGCGCAGCATGAGCGACGGCCACCTCCGCCACTTGTTGCAACGCCATGGCGTAAGACCCGAAATTCTCATCTTGGTTCCTGGCTATGGCGTCAGTCAGTACCTGGTGGAAGGGGAGATCAGCGTGGGTCGTTGTTCGGTCCCGCAACACCTGCCTGAGAGGGATACTATGGAGACCCATCATGAACTGGGCTCTCAAAGTTCGGTCCGGGTGTCCCAAGGCATCCGGCTCACGCCCCTATACCTCCCGCAGGAGGTCCTGCAGGGCATTAGCGTACTGGGGTATGGTCTCCGTTTCTCACTGTACTCGTGAAAAAAATCGCTGCTTGAGTGCGCCTAGGGAAGACGTATCCCCATAGACACCACGCAGCAAAGTACAGATGTCTTCCAGCGTCGTCCTCCGCAGGCGTCAGCATCACCATCCACCGAGCTTCTCCCTCCAACGCATGTAGTGATAATTCGGCCTGAAGGCCCTCTGGAATTTGGTATAACCTGACCGTCCCCTGCAGTCACTCCTCCCAGTCCGCTAGCGCCATGTTATGTCCATCATACCTTGGTAGGTGCGCCAATACGGCCCCCAGCGGTACTACGCCGACTACGCCAAATGTAACAAAACCACTTACCTGTTCCTGAAGTGGGCCCTCTGGCAGGCCGTTTGGGAAGGATTCCCAAAAGGGTGGAAGCGGAAGAAAGGAGGATACAGGAAAGGAAGGGAAGAGGAGAGGGATGTTCGGAGCCTCCAATAGCGGCAGNTGCGTGACCTGTTTGCCTATCAAGGAGTCTCCGGTCACTCTGGCCAGCGGACCTGGGGGCTTACGGAGCAGGTTGGGGCCCTGCCTTTACTCACCGCAGTGGGGCCGTTCGGAAGGAAAAGATAGTAGAGAGAGAGATAGAGATAACCTGAAGTGGCTCACGTACGTGAGCAGTGCTCCTGTGGGTGGAATGGGTTAATGCACGGTACCCTGCGCTTTCCCTATCTTACAACACACAACTGGGAGAGTACTCCCTTATCTATTTAACAATAACTTAACGATAACGAACAGGAGCTTATTCCTTACTTATCTAGCAATACATACACAACTTACTTATAGAACTATACCAGTTAAACAAACCTTAAAAGAACACCTGGTTAAATAGCTCCACCTGCTGGTGGACTGTCCAATGCACCTCCTGATTACCTGTGCACTACAACCGTACCACACCACTTACCGCCATGGGCCCTGTACGTGCAGCCGCACGCCAGGTGTGTTCTGTGGCTCCCTGCGCTTGTGCAGTCTCTCTGCTATGGTCCAGGCAAGTCTCCTCCTCCCCCCCACCTTAGCCGTGATTAATGCTCCATTGGTGGTGCCTGTGGCAAGCCCCTCCCTCTTAGATGGCCTGAATCCACCCAGATTGTATGCCCTTTTATACTGAGGACCAATGTGTGCCAAAAAAGAGAAGCAGCAGGGTAGGCGGCACCTGTTACTTACCAAACAGGGGCCTCACTTACCCACTCACCCTCCGCGCTGGAACAGGTTGCCCCGCCGTCAGTCACTGCCTCTTCTGGCCTCTCCTCCAGGCCCCAGTCACCACAGAGCCCAGAAGCTCTTTTGCGGGTCTCTGGGTGGCTAGAGGCCTGCGCTGCCGATGTCTTCCTGTGAAGGTCCTCCTAGTCTTTCCTCGCTGCTCCCGCGTCGACCCCTCCTCCGTGTCCGGCAGCTTCTTGACCTCGGCGGCTTCTTGCTTGAACTCGCCATCTTCTTCTGTGTGGGGCGCGTCGTCGTCTTCTTCGCGGTCTTCAGTCCCCGTCTCCTGTTATATTTCTTCCTGGGGGCGTGACCTGTGACGCAGCGGGTGCTGCTTCGCCCGTCGCGCAGTCCCCTCTCTGGTCTCCAACATGGAGTTTGTTGCCTCGAGGAGGTCAGAAATGTAATCCAAATACTGGACCTGATTCAGAGCTGTGCAAAAGCGAGGGGCCGTATGCCCACATCCCTGCGCTCATTTAAAAAATGCAGAGGCTCCGGATGCTGTATCCGGAGCCTCTGCTAATGTGTGCTCGCAGCGATCGCTGCGAGAACAAAAGCCAGCATTCAGACAAAAAAAAAATGATGTATATAAAAAAAAGACAGACATTTTAATGAATAAAATAATCTTTTATTTATAATTTTTTTAACAGTTTTTAAAACCTAATGAGGCAGGTAATTGTCCATAGGACATTACATGCCTATTGTGTCACTGCGCTACGCCTGCACCATGTCCTGACTAAGCCCTGCTAAAAGTGCATATGTAAATGAGAAAAGGGGCGTGGAAAGCCCCTTTTCTCATTTCCATATGGCGGAGTCGCAGAGGCACAGAGTCGGGCTGGCGGAGATGCAGGGCTGAATCAGCTCCACTATGGATAAGAGAGTATCCCCAGAAGACAATTGGTTTGTATTATTGTGAGCAAACTCTGCCCATGGTAAATACTCAATACAGTTGTCTTGGTAAGATGCTATATATAAAAGAAGGAAGAAGGAAAAAAGAAGGAAACACTTTCTCTGACACAAATTTACTTACCTAAAATTAATCATCCTCAAAACCTTATATTATTAGACTGGTGTTAGGAAACATCATCTCTCATCTGTAATACTGATACTGCAATTAATTCAATTTACCTCCCAGCAATCCAACATGTTTTTGCCCATGAGAATGTAAGTCATGAGTGTAATGCTGGGTACACATCAGAAAGATCATCTTTCCAATCAACAGATAAATGAGCAGAAATCTGTTAGATGTGTACTCACAAAACATGCATTTTGTTTAGTTCACATATAACAGATTTCTACTGTGAGGGTCATTTATCTGGAAAGATGATCTTTCTTTTGTGTACCCAGCATGAGAGAGTAAATTTGAATCTGAGAGAGTAAGATCTCTGATTTGAATACAGGCCAGTGTAATGCATAAAAAATGCAAATTTTAATTACTACATTCTAATCAGATTTAAGCCTTTACGCCTACACTACAATAGTCAATTGTAAAGTAAGTGATGCTATTTAACACTTTTTTTTAACACTTTAGAAGAGGACAATTGTATATTATTCAAGGTTGCAAATGAATCAGGAGATTGTGATCGCACTATTAAGTCTCTGCACAAAAGGGGTGTAACTTGGGCCACCAAAGGGGTGTGTCCTGTGGATAGTTCCACCCATGGGTGTGTCTAGTTCATCCATGAGAACTATTTAACAATAAAAATTGCAATATTAGTATTTATTGTTAGTTTAATTGTAAGGAAATAAACACTTTCAATATTTATTATGAAAGTTGTAATTAGGATCCACTGACTCCTTAATCTTTATAGAAATAGGACACAATTTATGAATTCTATCATCATAACACAATGATTTCTTGAACTGAATCAGGGAGTCAGGGAGATCATTCACTTTTCAGGGGTCTCCCTGATATTCTGGAAGAGTTGGCAACCATGTTATTATTGCTATCCATCAGTAACACTGTAAATCCTCATAGAGTTAGGCTTATTGGACCAGATGCAGTTCTTTCACTGAATTTACTACTAATACTAATAATATATCTAATATATTAATATAATATAAAGTGTATGAATTTCATTAATAAATTCAGTAAATGTCAGAATTAAGACATACACTTACTGCTGTCTATAATAATTAACCAGTGCTAATATCTACAATTATCTGTAATAGGTTACTATTGCGCATATTGCTGGTTAGTTACCATAGATATAGCAGCATACCTCCCAACTTCTAGCTGCCGGAGGTCGGGACACATTAGCCCCGCCTCCGCTACGCCCAAACCCCGCCTCCAGACCGCCCAAACCCCGCCCCGGTCCGCCCAAACCCCGCCCCTGTCCCGCTAAGCCCCGCCCCTTTTTCGGCCGCGATCGCGGCAAATATCATTTTACAATTAATATGTTAGCAGTATGTCCCCTTAGCGGGACATACTGCGTGGCTGGCGGGACAGCGGGACAGACCCCCAAATGCGGGACTGTCCCGCTGAAATGGGAGGTATGTAGCAGTAGTGTATGACTTTCATTTATTCAGCGCGGATCGGCTATGAATAGCTTCTCCGCATTTGTATTATAGAAATGAGAAAAGGGGTGTTTTTTGCCCCTTTTCTCATTTGCATGGACACATTCAGCAGGGATTAGCTCTGGTAATTGATGTGCAGCTTACACCATATCCTGACATGGTGTAAGCTGTACATAGCAGCTTTGAAGCAGGTATTGTCCTGTCGACAATTACCTGCTTCATTAAGCTTAAAAAAATGGTTTGAAAAAAATAAAATTTAGATTTTACTATTATTCATTCATAAAAGTAGCTTTTATGTATGTTGCACGTAAACCGGAACCTCTGCATGTAAACATTTGCAGAGGTTCCAGCTACAGCAGCCAGAGCCTCTGCACTATTAAGCTGTACACAGGGATGAAGGGCATGACCCTCTCCCTGCACTAAATTCAGAGGTCGCACAAAAACTTTAAATCAGATCCCCCATGTCAGGACCTGGTGTAAGTTACATCCTAATTGACAGAGCTAATCCCTGAAAAAAACTATATCATTTATCTGTGCATATATGTCATTGAATGCAGTGTTATGTAACCTTTTTCATCCAAACAAAGCATACATAGAAACAAACAGCTGCAGAAGATCTTTAGTATCAGCCTAATATTTGTAATCACAAAAGTAGCAAGAAAAATGCTAAAAGATGGGGCCATCTCTAGACTTAGCAGCCACTACAATTAGCAGCCTATGCACATACAGGTCACCATACTATGTGACCTTAATAACGTGTATAACAAAATAAAATAGGAACCACCTTTCTGGGGAGGCAGTGTGCCTGTAGCTAAAAAGCGTGTTCCACAGTTCAATAACTAGGAAGTCTTTCAGTGTATCACCACACTATTAAATTCAAAAAACTGTTTGCTGGTGTTGATTCTAAAATAGTCACTCACGGTACCAAGTTCCCAGCACTGCAAAGTCTCAATCCCTGGCGCTGTTGCAGGTCCCAATCTACACTTCTGGGGTGTAGTAGTCCCTCCGGACGGCTCTGTATCCTGCTGGTTGATCATCATCGTGCAGAGCCTCGTTCTGTATAGGTTCCTGTGCCTTTGGCTGAATATTACCTCTGTGACGGTTTTGCCTTGTTCCTGTAAATATTAGGATCCCGAGCGTCTCAGAAGGCAAGGAAAAGAGGAAAAAGAATAGTGCAATAAAGTGTCAACACCAAGTTTATTGTTAAAATTTGAAAACACACTCACATTTTACAGTGGATCATATAATTCAAGTGTCAAACAGTTTTTATAAGTTTGGAATCGGACAGCACCCTCTGCTGGCTGCATTAACCCCATCACTGCCTAATACCTAACTGATACAAATGCAACATGGTGCTCAAGAACCAACGAAATCTGCACTGAAGAAGCCAAATGGCGCTCCTTCCCAACGCTTTACAACCATATATGGTATAGTTCAAAAATCTGCAGAATCAGGCAAATACATTTTAAGTTTATCCCCTGGTTAACACATCCAAGAAAGAGAGCAACAGAGAGACGAAAGGGAATGGATGCACCAAGACAAATTATTTGTAGAGCAAACATGGAGAATAAGCGTTAGTCTAGCATGCTCATATTACCATGGTTGAGAAAGTGGTCACCTAGAAGTGTGTTAGCAAACATTGGTAGTATCATAGAGTAAGATGAACAACAGCAGTAGGTAATCAAGCATGTACCAGAGAGTTGTACAAATCAGAAGCTTGAGATTCCTACCAAGGGAGCCATAAGCGCTTTTACTTATCATAGGAGGAAATATCATCTGAGTAGATATTGTCCATACAGCGATAGAAATCTATTACACATTACACATGAGGAGCACCACAGCTCCTCATGTGTAATTGCCCGCTGATGATGTCAGGATCACAATTTCTCCTGAGTGGGAACCAATGAACAATGCTAGATGACGGAGCCCTCCTGCATCACCTCCCTCCGGCCGGATCACAGTGAAAAGGGAAAAGAAGCGATAGTGTAGATCACTTTTGTTACAAGTTATCACTTCTCCACAATTACACTCACATTTAATAAACTTGTATATTAACGTACGGTATCTGTTTATTATTTATGCCATCTCCTCCACCAGTGGCCTCCGAATCTTCATCAATCATAAACACATATATAGGGTTTGTTCTCCTACCACACACTCTAACACCAAGGCGTTCCAAAACTATACAGTTTGTATCTCAAGGTGGTGTGTGTGAGCATATGATGTGTAAACAGACACGGAGACCCAGGAATACATGGAAGATGGACCAATGTGGTGTACTACATACCGTCTCAAGAGCAGTTTTATTTAAGCATAACTTGAAAAAGTGGGGAGAAAGAATATCTATACCCTCTACACTATCTCTGCTTTATCTTTTCCATGCATGAGTCTTATATATTGATGAAGATTCGTAGGCTACCGGCGAAGGAGGCGTCATAAATAATAAACAGATACGTTAATATAAAAGTTTATTAAATGAGTGTAATTGTGGAGAAGGGATAACTTGTAACAAAAATAATCTGCACTACCACTGGGACGATCCCTTGTTCGGTCCCCACACTGGAGAATTCGTGATCCTGACATCATCAGCAGACAATTACATGTGGGGAGCTGTGGTGCTGGAGAAGGCGCTTCTTAGTCAACGTGGAATATACTACAGACAAGATAGAAAGAATGTGAGTAGGTCCTGAAAAGACCGTAAACCTTCTATTTTAAACAGGCTTCACTATTCTTTCCTTATTCTCTCTTCTTTGGAGAATTACTTATTTATTTATTATTTGAAGCAGGGCTCGAAGTGGGGATAGTAAGGTGGCGGTATGACGCTAAGCCCTGCCCCTTACACAAGCCCCGCCCCCTCAAGACCCACGCTTTTTAAAACTAAAGTCCCCAACCTCCAATGCTGAGGGTGCGGAGCTTAGAAAAGGGGGCATGGCTTAGCGGGAGAATTGTCGGTATACCATACCGGCATATACCCGCCACTTCGAGCCCTGATTTGAAGAACACAGAGAAAGAGAAAAGAGTCCGAGATGTCTCATTACCTATTTGGATATAAAGACTATGGAAAGCACAGGTGATTATATGAACTGAATTTAGGAATTTTAGAGTGGTGCCTCTGGGTGGGTGATATACATATTCTTATTGTCTTGTATTTTAGTTAACCAGTCTGGGATTGTCGGGTGCACTGACCTCCATTGTACCACGATCACAGGCCTTAGCCCTGAATCACAGTGCAAGACCAACAAATTTGAAATATGGAGCCCACTAAACCCTGCCACCTCCAGCATGTGTTAGGAACTGCAGGGTAGAATTTGTGCAAATGCTGTGGGGTAAAATACTGCCTGAAGAGCAGCTTAAATGCCTGTTCATGAATCTCTAGACTAGGGGAACCAATAGATGAGTTCTCAAAGATCATATTGAGTTTGAGTCCATTGAGTTTCATCAATGACTTGTCCGAGGTCCCGCTCCCAGGCATAGAGCGCACCGTGGTACAGATAGCATCAGAGCTGCAGATATCTCCAGAACTCTGTATCTGTATCTGAGTCTTGACATCAGAAAAATGTAGAACCTGTCCATTTCTGACCAACTGACTGACACAGAAGAAACCAGCCAGAATAGACCTCATAGGGGAGTTAGTTGAAAAAGTAGATGGCAAGTGTCTGAGAGACTTCCACATTCTTAGAGTGGGGCATATAACAGGATGGGCGTTCTTAGGAGTTGAGGGTATCCAAGGGACTATAGCTACTGGCTTTTCTTGAAAATAGCTTTCAGTGAGAATCCACTGGGATTAGCATACATTCCAAGATCCTGTTCGACTAGCCATCAGCGTAGTAGGAGTAAATATGGGGCAGTTGTAGCCCTCCTTGGGCTTTGGGTTTACATAAAACTTCAAGCTTTAAACTGGGTCATTTCCCAGCCCATATAAAAATTACGAAACACCTGTTGGTCTTCCATGAACCAGCTACAGTACAAGGAATCAGGATAGGGAGCGTCTTTAAAAGGTACAGGATTTTAGGAAAACAGTCATCTTTAAAATATTGATCCTGCCTAACCAGGAAAAGGAGCCTCCCATCCATCTATGAAGGTCAGTGCCAGTAAAGCGGAGAAAGTAAGCAGAAACAAGGACAGATTATAAAGTAGTGTTACGCATATGTACCAAATATGTGAAGTGCTAGCTGATGGGCAAGTATATAATGTCAAAATTCTGGCTCTACAGAGTGGCCATAGATTAATAAAGGAAAGCAGCTCAGACAAAAATAGCCAGTCCACCCTATCGAAGGCCTTCTTGGCATCGTTGGATTGGAGGATTGTAGGGGTTCCTGTTCAGGAGGCCGAATGATAAATGAGATAAATAACTTATGGTATTGTCTCTCGACTCACGACCACAAATGAAACCCACCTGGTCAGTGTGTAATTACGGGAAAATAATTTTAATCTATTAGCTAGCATTTTTGCGTAATGTTTCAAATTAACATTCAACAGTGTTATGGGCAATAACTAGCGCATTACCTGAAGGAGAGGAAGAAATTGCATCTGCTAACTCCCTATCTGTGACAGGTCCTTTTAAGGAGGCTGAGTCAGTCTCAGAAAGTAATGGGAATTGTGTCCTCTGGAGGTATTCTCTAACATGTGCCTGGCATTGCTTCAAGTTTGAAAAGGATACAGCCCAAATTATACAGCCCTGACAAGTATGAATGAAAAGCCGATGCAATATCTTCAGTAATGTGGCACGATTTCTCATTGTGTCTCGAACAGAGAGGATAAAAGAAGATACTCTTTGTGTGCTAAGTGCATTGGTGACCAACCTCCCAGGCTTGTTGCCCCATCTAAAAAATATATGTCTACACTTACGGTAAGACAGCTTAATATTAAGGATATAGAGGTCAGTCAGTGTGGTACGGGACTGGGCTAAGTCCGTGACCAGGTCTCTAGATAGGGTGGCCTTATGTCTGGAAGAAAGGATCCTGGAAGATTCTCATTGAAATGCCAACTCCAAGAACGAGGTTCGGTATTAGTGAGAGAGAGTGACAGCCATATGGGTGCATGGTCAGACCATGTAGTGGTCTCTATTGTAGCATACCATAGAGATGAACAGATGAAGATGGTGATTTCTAAGGAATAGATAATTGATCTTGAGTAGGTGGCATGTGGTGAGAGTAAAACGTAAAATGTGTACCAGTGGGGTTGAGCAGTCAGCAGTCATGAAATAGTTTACTTCCGTTCTGGGTGATACGGTTTACCAGAAGAGGTGTCAAGCCAAAGTGTTAGGGCCCAGTTAAAGGCTCCACAAGGACAACAATCCCGTTGAAGAGATCAAAAGAGTTTCTTCTAAAAAGGTGGTCCAGCCCTGGTTGGGTGCATAACAGTTGCCCTTGGATTAGATATGTGGCAGCTATGCCTCTACCCTGAATCAATTTATGGATTTTTAGTAGAGATGTTCACTGACGCCCGTGTTTTGGTTTTGGTTTTGGTTTTGGGTCTGTATTAACTCTGTGTCTTGGTTTTGGTTTTGGTTT
>JABWIB010000413.1:74219-89840 GCA_016617825.1 Platyplectrum ornatum
TGGCCTTTTGACGAATTTTACAATTCGTCATGACGATGTGTGGGTGAATACAATATTCGTCAGTTAGTGAATGCCATTTTTGTATGGCAAAATTCGTCACTGCGATATCCCATTGACGATCTGTAAACGTCAATCAAAATAACGAAAAAATACAGATTCGTCAATTAGTGAATACACATTTGACGAATTCGTCAGCAATATCGTCAGCCACTGACGAATTCTTAAATTCGTCAGTTAGTGAATTCCCCCCCAGGTGTTGTCAAACTACACGTTCCAGCATGCTTTGTCAGGTATCAACTATTTATATGCAGTTAAACCATGCTGGTAGTTTGAAAACACCTGGGCCTAAACATGGAGATTGCAGGAAGACTGAAAATGTTGCCCATAGCAACCAATGAGATTCAAATTCTCAGTTTCTTATATACTGTAGAATGTGGGCTTCAATCTTCCTTCTTAATAAATGTAGGTCCTGGAGAGCTGCACTACAACTGGGCTAGTGTAATGCACCTTGACAGGGCCGGATTAAAGACCACATGGACATGGGGCGGAACATTTTTGAGGGCCATTTCAGTGGGTATAACCAATGTTGTGTGAGGTGGTAAACTATATGTGGGCTCATTCATTAATTATACTTCATCAAACTGTACCCTCCTTTATCACATTTAGTGCATAGCACTGTTGTGCTGCTGTGCAGGAGAGTGGGTGTCTCACATTCATCCTCATGCATTTCAATGCGAGGCCTGAAGATTGGCTGTATGTATGAGACTTTTTTCAGATGGAGCCTGGGGCTCCATTGTTAATCTGGCCCTGAACCTGGATGATAAATGCTAGACCTAGTCACTCACAAATATAGATTTTATATTACTTATATTCATGTAACTAAAATTAACTTTATCTAGACAGGTGGCAGATCCGAATTAGTCAAGGAAAATTTTTATTATTTTATACATACTCAGAGGTTAATATAAACTGGGGTTTTCTATAAATATATTGCTGAAAATTGCAGTATAACCAATTGGAGGTCAATAAAAATCGCCAAGCAACATAATTTCCATCCCTTGGAAATAATGAATTGTAGATGTAGAACACACAAATACAAAATGATTGCAGTTGTGGAACTTTGATAATATAGATTTTCTTTTCAGTTTGTATATTTATATTTATTGCAGAGGAATTATATCCATGTAGTAAGAGTATTTTGTCACTGTTCTAATTCTATACACATATTATTCTGCAGGTTCCTCATTTGGCTCCAAGAAACCTGTCATTATCCTGACCAGCCCAGTAACAGATGGAGCAGCCGAGGAGTTTGTTTATATCATGAAAAGATTGGGAAGGGCATACATAGTTGGACAAAAAACAAACGGAGGCTGTCATCCTCCACAGACCTATCATGTCGATGACACCCACCTCTACCTAACAATTCCCACAGTGCGGTCAGTTAGTACAGAACCTGAAGCTTCCTGGGAAGGAAAAGGGGTAACTCCTGATTTGGAGGTGCCTTCTGAAACAGCTCTGATGCAAGCAAAAGAAATACTGGCTTCTCAAATACAAGACTAAATAAAAGATAATTGTAAAATTGTCTGGTTTGCAACAAAAAAGGGAATAAATAAAATATATACACAATACACACACACACACACACATAGATATATAATTAACCCCCAAAATATACATTATATGCTAAAAAAAAAATGAGTTTGATAAATTAGCTAAATGACCTAGTAATTCTTATTTTAATTCCCTCCTTGGGCTTGTTAAATAAGTTTTAATATAGTTAATGTTTGTGCCCGATTTGAATCACATAATTACTTGCTTTTATAGATGTATTATGTATGCATTGTGTACTACATATAGTCAATGAAACAGTTTTTAATGTAATTTATCCAAGACTTTTTCTGGAGTAACATTTTTGTCAAGTAAAATAATGTATCTGGTACATGTGTTTGTCTGCAATATCCAATTCTTTTTAAACCTACAATATTATTGTTATACCATTAGTGTGTGGTAAATTGAATATAGTCACATAGTCAGCCATCTAGAGCCTCTAGACCTTGACTGTAACCTAGGGCAGTCATTCTGTGTTCCATGGTGCATTCACCAAACTCCAACAGTCCTCCAAGAATAGGGATTTCATGTATTGCACCAGCACATCACAAAACAGGTTATGCTGTGACTGGATGCTAAATGTTAAAAAAAGTTAAAAGTTAAAGTTAAAAAGGCTTTGCTTAGCATCCAGCTACAGCACAGCCCATTCCTGTCCTGTTAGACAAGTGGTGTAAAGCAGTGGACGAAGTATGCCGATATGGCATACCACTGTATACATGCCCTCTTCGAGCTCTGGTGTGAAGCATATAATGACATCATTAATCTCCCAAGACACTTCAGGGTTAAGGCTGCATTTGTGAACAAAAAACGATCCACACCTATCGTTTCTCACAAAGCTCATTTTGGTTGGAAAATGGATAGAATCAACATTGGAACATCTTATTGATGGATCCAATCCAGTATTAAAACAGATCATTCCAGAGCAACTGCAGATTGTATAAAGAAGAGCCAGGAACTTGAAGGATATTCTGGCCCAGAAAAAAGACAGAAGGAGAAAATAATATGCAACTGCGTGCTATTCAGAGCTGCACGTTTCTGCTACTCTCAATAGCACGGATACAGCGTTCACACAGTGCACACGCAAAAAAATCTGAATCAGGTCTGCCACCTTTAAGAATTTAGCATAGAAGAGTGAGATAAATGTTGTTAAATCTCCTGACAACTCAGTAGCAAATCTGATATGACCAGACTCTGGATAATCCCCTAATTTCCTTGTACATTAGTTATCAGAAAATTAATTTCCTGTAAACGAGAACACAGACTGAATCTATTTTTTATTACAAGATACTAAAGGTCTAAAAATTACAAGGTCTAAAAAGTATATACATACATACATACATACATACATGCATACATACATACATTGTGTTACACAACATTAACTTTTAAAAACATAAAAAAATTAAATAAAAGTCTTCATTGTTTTTTAATTTAATATTATTAATTCACAGCCACTGTTGTATAGGTCATAAATTATCCAGACCTATGTTGCTTATTGCAAGATTAAGTAGATACATCACATATGTACGGTGTGTTCATTTTTCTCTACATATAAAGAAACAAGTATTTATATGTATGTACAGTAATGCAACAATTGATTCAAGGTTTAATATGAGAATAAATACTAGAAATCACAAATAAATCAATAGTAAGGCATTAACAGGTTGTAGAGAGAGCACCATATAAAAACCTACTCCATGTACTTGCCTATAAAATGTATGATGAGCCATGTACCATGTACTTTGGTAAACACCAAAACTTATTTCTGTATGTTTCTGTATGTTTGAAAATGAATGAAAATGAATGTGGCAGATGGAGGCTTTAGCATACCTCCCAAGTTTAGCGAGACTGTCCCGCTGTCCCACCTACCATAAGAGTGTAAAGATTTGAATTTGGTCCTTAGTGTTTTTGCCAAGGATTTGTCTGTTTGGAGGTGACAAGTGCTGCAGATGATTCATGCCTGCATTTGTGAATGTCTTTTGCATTGGGGATGCTAGTACATGCAAATAGTTGCAGCAGGACCAGCACTTTTAAGGAGGATACAAAGGGCCTGAATGACAAAAGTTATTTCCACAAGCAATGTTTGAAAATTGTGCTTCAGTTTGTACTGGTCATACACAGTATTTCCAGTCCTTATACTGATCATATGGAACTTGGTTTCCGTACAAATTTCCATATGTGGGGTATGCTCCATGTGTACGTGTTTATGTCTGGTGAGCATTTTAGTTGTACAGTATGTGCATATCAACAGAAAAATCTTATTATCAGGATCAGGCTATTTTTATTATTACATTAAACAACTAGCTGTGCAATAATAAAAAACTTAAAGTATATCAAAGTTGAAGAAGTGTGTAAAATATATGGTAAATAAAGTGAAATCACCATGAGCAGCCTTTCTAAACAAGATGGCAAATCATTATCCCCAAAATCATCAGTCTAGAATAACCAATGATCTTGGCACTGGATAAAAACATGTAACTTGTGTGGTGTAAAGATAAAGATCCAAACCCTAGTCACAACTCTGTTGGCTGTGAAGCCTTAATGGAAAGTATAGTCCAAACTTAGGGGCCAATTCAATCCCGTAGAGCCATATTTTTTTTCCATTACACTAACAGTGCAATCGACGGGAAAATGCACTTCACTTTCCCTTAGACTACTTTGCCCACACACATGAAGTTTGGAATTACCGTATTTTCTGGCGTATAAGACAACTTTTTAGCCCTGAAACACATCCCTCCAAGTGGGGGGGGTCGTCTTATACGCCGGCATTTACGGTATATTAATTTAATGTTTTTTGGTCTCAATTCTCTGTAATAAAAATCTGATCAGAATATAAGACACACAGGCTTCGGGCTGACAATTAATAAAGGTCCATTGGAGTAGCCAGTGATGTGTGGGTGTGACCACTGTTGTGTGTGGTGGTCAGTTATATATAGACCATTTAATTACACTGTTCTCTTCTTCAACACGCTATGCCGCTTTCATCACACTGATATCATTAGCTGCAGCGTTATGGGCCTTTTTGACAATGAAGGATGGGGCTGTAGTGCCATTAGCCTTTAATCCGCCCTGATCTGATGAAAACTTCCTGGTGGATTTGTGAAATCATAATAATAATCATAATAATTATAAGCAATTATTTTGTATCCTCAATCAATTACTAGCACTTCTGTGGATTCTGCTTGCTCTCAGTGTTATTCTTATTTGTTTGACTAGTTATATGTTTATTGTTGCTTCTGATATTTATGTGTTTTCATTGGTTTTACAGTCATTATTTGTTCATTGGCCTTTATCCAGTGCAAAGAGGTCTGTACTTCCCACATCTACATTGTGCAAATCATCATTCTCTCCTCTGTTACTTGTGTCAGCTTATATCCTTGTTCTGTTTTCCCAGCGTTCTGTTTTTATTTAAGTAAAGAATAGCATTCAGTTTATTTATGTTCATTGTATTTGGATCATAATACCCCAGAGCTTGATAATTCTATATCAAATAGGTGTGGTTCCCTAGGATTACACTGATGTTTCTCTTTTAAATGCTTAGAGAAACTACACTATGTGAAACAAAACCTTTCTGTATATTGTTACAATGTGCCCTGAATATATATTTTAATCTCATGTATTCCTGCTGTTGCAAAGCCAATTTATTTTTTGAAAACTATATTGGACACTAAAACTGGGATGCTCATAATCTTTAGGATGCTCCATAATGGATTTACAGAATAAAACGATAACGTGTGTGTGTGTGTGTGTGAGCACTGTAATAAAGAACATAAGCTGGACAAATATGACACGATTTTTATCCCAAATCCACAAACACACAATCATCTTGTGTGTGGCCAGCTACAAATAACATAAACAGTGATAAAATGCCTATTAAGCACTATTGCACAATATCGCTGTTAATCATAATTCTGTATTGATATTGTGCCCTAGTGTGATACCCCTGCAGACATGGACCCTGAAAGGGTTAACTTCAGCAGACTGTGTACTACCTAAAGGACACAATATTGCAGGGTGAAAGCTGGGTTACTCACTGACAAAGCCCTGAGTGGTGTTAAGCTGGGTACACATCAGCCCAATTGAAACAAATTCGTGCAAAATCAGTGGTTTCAAACAATGAGTCAGCCGATGACTCATCCGAGTACACAGTAGAACGATCCTCTGCTAGATCTGGTAATAGGCTGCAATAACACACTCGTCCATCAGATGGCTCTCTACTTCATTTTCAATGGGAATCGTTGCTCTAATGATCGTGTGCACAGTACACACTGCAGTTTTCTGCAGACATCGTGACATCGTTGATCTGAAATATTAGGAGCTCTTAACAATCTTTTGCAATGATCACAGACAGTTCTAACTGTACACATCTAACAGATATTTGCTGCGTTTATCTATTTATTGGAAAGATTATCTTTCTGATGTGTACCCAGCTTTAGAGAAGCTCAGAGAATGACAGAAAGGCTTCAAAAGCTCCTTCATATGGGACTTAATATATAATATAATACAATTATCTTTTTCTGCTGCTTGTATTTATGCATGTTTCTGTAAATAAATAAGCAAGTAACTTAATATTGTTGAAGAGACTATTTTAAGTATATTAATTGTCTATGTGTCTGAGCTTAATGATTATAATACTCCTGAATGTATAAATGTTTCACTTTCCCAAGGTCTCTGCTGACCCTCTAAAATAAAATTGCACATTCAATCCCAGTGGTAGTCTGTCTCTTGTAAGAATATTCCTTTTTCACCTCTCTCTGAATATTAGAAAAGAAGAACCTGAAGAAGGCTAACAGGTATTTGGCATTCGCATCACTCACTGGTTCTGAGCAAGGTCTCACACTAGCATTTTATTTATTTATTAACAGGGGTTTTTTTTATAGCTCCATCAGATTACGTAGCGCTTTACAATTTGAACAATCGATAAGACATGACTAGGTGGTAGTAGACAGAATGGGTGGGGTAGAGGGCCCTGCTTGCAAGCTTACATTCTATAGAATATTAAGGATTGAAACATAGGGTTAAGTGCTATTATTATACAATGGATGGACCAACCAGGTTGTAACGTTAAAGTGCTCTGTGTGATCCAGTCACAGTGTTAGTAATATGAATAGTATTAAACAGATCAATTTACTGTGTTCTGCAGAGCTGGGTTGTAGTGTATAGTATCACCCTGTTTATCGGCACTAATATACATAACAATATTGTTCTAGTGAGTGCCCAGCTTTAAACTTCCAGGTTGTGCCCTGCTCACATGTCCTCAAAAGGCGTTGCCTCAGGCAGGGGAGCCTCTTTTTTGGTGTTATTGTGTCCTTGAGGGAGTATTCATGTGCAGCTGGCTGCTGCCTTAATTCGCGACTGAAAAGAAGGACTATTGCAGAATAAGATGGAACTTATATAAAAAGTTCAAGATTGATGGCAGTTTTGTGAGCTGGAGTGGAGCAGGAACAGATATCTGGGAGCACAAATGTAATGCGTCTCGGCTGTAGTGGTTGTCCATATTGGAGGTAACAGGCTGGTTATGCAAAAGCCGCTGGAAGATGGCCCGCATTTTTCTATTGAACTTGAGATACAACATTCCTCATCAGATGGGCGTTATACCTTATGACACCAGCAAGAAGTGCTTTAATGAAGGCTGCGTGGATCTGGGCATTGGTGTAACTACATGGGTCGCAGCAGTCGCACTTGCGACCTGGTCCAGAGGCGGGGGCTCACAGCTGTCACTAAGTACAAAATTTACTGCATCCCTGGGATGCCCTGTGATGCAGGCAGCTTTCTCCTACATGAAAAGGACAATGTGACAAGGGGAAAGGTTTAAATAGCATTATCAGATTAGAAGCTACAGGCTGGTTGATTTATAACTGAAGCTCTAGAAGAGATTAAAGAAACATAATGGTGTTTTTAGTCTGTTCTGCTACCTTGTGGGATGAGAGGTTAAAACTGAAATCAGAATGACCAAGTTCCCCCCTGTATAATAATCTGACACCACATTCTGCTATCCCCTGTATAATAGTATGACACCACAGCCTGCTTCCCCTCTGTATAATAATGTGACTCCACATTATTCTTCCCCCTGTATAATAATGTTATACACAGTATAACATTAATAATGTCATATCTGGAGAGGACATGTTCTTTGTATATAACAAGTGATTTACACAGCCAAAACTGAGGTGGCTGGTTTTGGTTGTATTGATGCTGATCTGAGCGGGCCTGAATAGTGTGTCTCTCTCCACTAACCTCTACTTATTATGCTTGGTTGCCCCATCCAAAGAGTCTTTAAAACAATTGAATAATAATCCTCCCAAAACATAACCAAGATGAATATAATAAATTTCATTTATAGTTCCCCTAATTAGTTGTCAAGTGTAATACAGTTTACATGTACAAAGCGCCAGAACACACCTGTCAGCAGTTTAATATAAGGGGCCCTTCCTGTGGGAAGCTGCCTGAAGTTTCATTACAGTTCCATTACGTCACTCAATTTTGTGTACATGTGAAGAATACAACAATGGAAAATATATTATCTAGGCACATGGAATAAAGAGGAGAAGGTAATAGCCTGGATCCTATGGTTTGTTTTTTGATACCTTTTTCTACTTACTGTAGTGTCTTCTCATATACAAATGTTATAAGAAATGTTTTTGCACTGTAAAATAATTTTGAAAGACTAAAACTGAAGAACACGTAAAGATACATTGGATCAAGTGGGTATTTATTTATTTTTAAAAGAACAGTGATTGCTGTCAAACCTTGTATATGATCATGCACAAGGAAGATAGAGCCTACTGAACTTAAACATACAAATCCGTAAAAAAAAACAAAATATAAAAAATAAAAAACAAAACAAAAAAGGAACCTGCAAAATAAATCTGAAGCGTCATTTCCTTTCTATTCCTTACCTATCAATTTCCAAAACAATACAGCAAGATATGCTTTTTGCCAGTAGTTCCCAAAATTTCTTAGTCGAGGCACCCTTAGGGTCTCCATAATGTTTCAAGGCACCCCTAAGACAAAATAATTTCCCATTTTTTGAGTCAAAATAGTGTAATAACTATTAAGGTAAAGACAGAAATACTTCAGGTTCACATGAAATCTTGTGTCTCTCCTAAGCAACACATAAAATTGTGCTTCTACGTAACACTAACAAAGTGGCACCCCAATGAGAGTGCTGCGGTACCGCAGGGAGCCTAGGCACACAGTTTGGGAACCACTGTTTATGCATAAAGTAACTCCAAAAATGTTGGCCCAATAACTAATTATAGTAATTTGAATTGAACACTGCATCTGTATAGAGGTATTCTTCTTAAGACACAAGGTGAAGTGATTGACTTTACCATTTAGTGACCTTTATATAATTTGCTGTCAACAGTGAGAGGTCATGTGACGAGACAAGTGATGGCGCTCTCTAAAGTAAGCATAGCAAACAGGACAGGACAGCTGCAGTTCTCTTCGTCTCTTTGACTGGGTTTCAACACCTACTTCCTTATGCCGCAATCTCATATGGTGAACTAAGTCAGAAGTCATTCTAAAAGAAAGCTTGCATTTGGCACACCAGATTTGTGCTGTGGACCCAAGGGTTGTGAAGGTTGGTGGCAGCAACTGTGGTAAGTGTGATACTTCCGATTTAGGCCACACTTCTGGAAGGGGTAGAATTGACAAAGAATTAGGGAATTTCAAGTACTCATGTTTAAATCGAAAATCACTTTGGCCATGAACCAATTTCACATTTGTGACATCTTTTGTATCATATTCGGTTAATCTGATACGTTTACCATCTTTGAATACTGTGTTCACTTTATTTGTGAGCCTACTAGGCACGGGTGAAAAAGCACTGCCTGATAAGTCTTTGTTCTGCTCCCCTAAACTATGGAGGCTGTTTGTGTTATACAATTCTGTAAAAGCGCCCCTCTTCTGCTCAAACAGTTCAGCTTTCACTCTTCTCAACACTGCACCTTCACACTCTGGTGTTATTTCTATTAACACTTGTCCTTGTGTGCCAGCTTCATTCACAACTTTGGATTTCTCTGATTTTAACTCATTTGATTGTCTTGTCTTCTCTTGCTCCACATCCCTGGCTAGATTATGAAAGTTGGTACTATGTTTTAGTTGTTTCATTGGGGCTTCATCTTTCTCTGCAGACCAAAAGAAACAGAAAGAGAGAAAATAAAATGTCTACACAGGATATTTACAGGGTGTCTCGAGTTCTAGGTTGGTCACAGTATTTAAGAAGGTCAAAACAGTGAAACAGTGAAACAAAGTATCCAAAACATTAACAGCCCTAAAGCCACCAAAAGGATGTGACCTGTGAATAGCTCCACCCATGGGCGTGTCCAACAAAAACTATTTTTCATAAAAATAGCAGCATCTGTATTTATTGTTTGTTAAATTGTCAGTAAATAAATATGTTCAATATTTATTGGGAAGATTGTAAATAGGAGAACACTTAATAGGACACAATTTCTAAATTCTGTTATCATCGGGCAATGACTTCTCTAAGTAAATCAACATCAGAGAGATTGCTTTCTGATATTTAGGGAATATGTTGGCAACTATGCTTTAGTTGATGAGCAAGATGTAACTTTTTTCTTTCTGTACACTATCAAATTTTATGTCTGTCAAATGTTCACTATCAAGATTAGAGATGTGCGGTTCGGATCCTCTAAAATCCGACAGAATCCGACATAGGGGATCCGAACAGAACCGAGCCCACACTCAGTTCCATCACTGACCCTCGGATTCCAAAAGAATCCAAAACCCCAAACTGTCAGAAACCGAACAGTGAGTTCAGTTTCTAACAGTAAAAACAGCAGATCGCGGCAGATTACCTGTCTCCGTGCTGTTTCCTGTGTAAGACGTCATCAAAAGGAGACAGCACAGCAAGAGATCTGCAGCTCTGCTCCCCCTCCCCTCTCCATAGAGAATCATTGTAGTATAGTGTGCTGTACTGTTCTGTCCTCCCCTCTCTCCTCATCCTCTGTCCCTTCATTTTCTTTAGTAGTGTGCTGTTCTGTCCTCCCATCTCCCCCCCTCCTCTCTCCATTCATTTCTTTAGTAGTGTGCTGTTCTGCCCTCCACTCTCTTCCCTCCCCCTTCCCTCTCCATTCACAATTTCACAGGATGGTAAGGTAAGTGCAAGATGTCTCATTATTAATAATAATGAGACCCTACAGTCTGCCCCCCTGTATAATCATTTATTATACAGGGGGGCATACTGTGGAGTTACATTATTATACAGGGGGGCAGACTGTGGTGTCACATTATTATACAGGGGGCAGACTGTGGTGTCACATTATTATACAGGGGGGCAGACTATGGGGTCACATTATTATATTGGGGACAGTGATTAGGAAGAGGGGACAGTGTGTAGGATTGGGGTCAGTGTTCATGAAGAGGGGGGNATTTTGCAGAAGGAGGGTGCAGTGTGCAGGAAGAGGAGGCAGGATTTGAAGATCTGGGCAGATCTTAGCTAGTGCAGTCCTTTCTCTTTTCTTTTTTTGTTGTATGTTCAGATCTGCAGCTAGCCAATCACTGGCCGCGGCAACCAATTGATTTTTTTTATTTTTTACTAGTGTCCTGGAGCCTCCCCTGCTGAAGACTCCGTACAGGTAAGTTTACTAACTGTGTGTACTGTATGTATGTGTATGTATATATATATATATATATATATATATGTATATATATATATGTATATATATATATATATATACATACACCGTGTTTCCCCAATAATAATAAGAACTACCCTGATAATAAGCCCTATCCTATTTTACAGTAAACTGTCTAAAGTAAGCCTTCCCCTATAATTAAGCCCCATCTAAATCACAATGAGGTGTCATAATGTCAGCAGTACCTGGGGGGACAATGAGGTGACATAACGTCAGCAGCACCTGGGGGGACAATGAGGTGTCATAATGTCAGCAGAACTTGGAGGGAACAATGAGGTATCATAATGTCAGCAGCAGTTGGGGGGCCATGATTGGATTAATAGCAGGTCAATAAAATAATTCCTACCCCAAAAATAAGCCCTATGGTGTTTTTTTTTCCCTAAAAAAAATAAGACAGTGTCTTATTATCAGGGAAACATGGTATATATATAGGGGGACTGGTCCCAGCACTCTCTCTCTTAAGTTTGCTGGCTCCTGGTGCTGTCCATAGTATGGATACAGAGGGTTCAAAAGGTAGCACTCTGGAGACTTCTTTTTTAGTTAGTAGTGTGTTTATTATAAATCACTACNTAGCTGTTGTGAGCGTGGTGAGGCCGACGTTTCAATCGCCTATCTGGCGATTTCCATCAGGGCAGTGAATAAAGAATAAAAGACTCTTTTATTCTCTAGGTGTCATCTTGAAACGGTGCACCGGAGAAGCGTGTCTTAAGCAGTTAAACCCCGATGTGCTGAAACGGGGGAGGATGCCTGATTCTGCATTCTGCAAGTGAGGGGAAATATACATACATACACATGTATTTTGCGTTAGTTGTTTTTTTTTAATTAAACCATTTTTTAGAGTTGGTTAATCAATTATCTGACTATAAATGACTGTAAATGACTATTTTCAGTCATTTCCAGTACTGTTAGAGTTAAAAAAAACACACAAATTGCATGTTTTTAGCTAATTTTAGCATTTAAAAAAAAAAATCTAAAGGGCGGTTTTGGCAAAACACATCCAAATCCAAAACATGAAGGGAGATCCAAAACCAAAACAATGCCTGGCGCACATCACTAATCACGATGCAATGAGGTGTATTCAGTTGCAGCTTGTGCAGCACAATGCAGTAAAGTTGAGGAGTGTGAAGCCCTGGTAGCCATAATCTCTTACCTCTCTGCTCATTTTAAATATTTAGTACTTCATTCTTAGTTACTTTCAATATTCTTCCACTCCCATAAAATACCTTTCATACCTACTTTGTACTGTTTCCCACAAATTAACTATTTATTTTAATAGCTCTTATTAAAGGAAATGATGCATTTTATAACCAGTCACTGTATCAAAAATCAACAAACCTACCATAATTAAGTGTTCGGATCTTTTGTAAACCTAGCATTCTGGTGGTTTGCCCATCATACCAGACAAACAATTGTTCTCCCTTCTGAACTAGGCATGAATCCTTAGGGGGAGCAGTTTCTTCAGGCATATAGTCTCCTCTTTTCTTTTCTAGACCATATGAAGACTGAAATAGTCTTAGCCATCTTACATCAGGACTCTCTGTTTTGTCCACCTGAAAGATACAACACATCACAATTGAGTAAGGACCGGATCCAGACTTGCACAGTGAACATCATTTACGCAGTAGCCTTTCATCATTGTAATTAAGACTGCTACACAGAAATCTTGTGTGTGGGGATTTATGCATGTGTGTGATTGATATATCGGTATCTTTAAAAATTACTGTAAACATTTAGGAAAAAATGTACAATGGGGTGTCTTCAACAATGACATCAAACCAACCCACATGGCTGGCAGTTTAAGAGCCCAAAATGCTGAATTTACAAATTGGTGGTTTAAAGGGACCACCGATGTATGGCAGTTTGTAAAACTCAAAACCAACGACTTTTTACTTGAACCCACAGTACTTTAATGTTGAAAAAATGTGTGCCCTTAGTATTCCAAGTGCTAGCTTGCAGGAACATCACATGCAGGAACATCACAAGAGATTTTGTTGTTTGGGAAGATATTCTTTCTGGCTTTACATATATATTTATATATCCTCCTAGCCTCCTGATTAACTGAAAAAAACACAAAAAACTGCATTAGACCATTTGACCATTAGACCATTTGTCAGAAAAGAGGAAGGGGGAGGCCAATTAGCTACTGATTAGCTACTAAGCTAATTATCCTACAGGATCAGATAGGTACTGGAATCAAAAGGTAGGGTTCTGGAAATGTAGGTGTCCAGAATGTTGTACTCCTGAGGGGTGGGAGAGGGAAGTTCAGTTTATAGCATAACATATAATATCACTGTTGCAGGAGGGTGCAGAGAGGGTCTGAGCAGATCATATAGATCTTTGTCTCATTAATCCGTTCAGTGATAAAAGGCATAATTTCACAGGGTATACAAGCTGCAGACCAGTACACCAGAAAAGAATCTTGATTTAAATTACCTGGTTCCTGGTCCACTGCAGTGAAAAAATTATTGGGACATTATTGGCTCTGGGAAATTCTTAAACAGCTGTTCAGAGCTGTAAAAATGATTATTAGAGCTATAACAAATCTAATATTATCACTGTTTGCCTTCCCCTTTGACCCCAGAAACCCGGGATTGATTACTTTTGGATTCTTTACCAAGAGAATCAATCAAGTCCCACCCCTTTTTTGTAACTATCAGAGCCTCAAAGCCGGGAGAGTCGGCAAGAATCCCAGGTAAAATGTGGTTGATGGTGGGGTGAAAAGTTAATTGTACAGAATGCTGTTTATTAATGTTAATAAAAGAGCACCATTTATTTTGTTTTCCCCCATCCATGTTATAGCTGGGTCATTATCTATGTAGTGGTTGGTATGTAGGGGTCTGTGACACTGTTTGTTTAGGAGTTTTATTGCACCTTGAAGTTGAGGGTGTTAACCTAAGTCATTAATTAGCATTGTCTACACATGATTGTACATAGACTATTTATTAGTATAAGGCTGTGTAAAGCCTTGGCTGTGTAATAGATGAGAAGTGGACTATCAAAGCAGAGATATACCAGAGATGAACCAGAAGGAAACAAGGAGAAACTAACATCATCCAGCTTCAACAATCTTCTTATATGAAACTCCAAGAACTGCACTGCAAGTGAATTACACCAGTAACCACCCATGATTCACTCTCCAGCAAACTTCCACAGAATCTTCAGAAACCACACGGCTATCTGTTGAATTTATCATTGTAATGTTATGTAATTGCCTTTCTGTATATAATCAAAACTTAAGTCACCAAATATCTTTTCCAATAACACCTCACTACCTCATCTGTAGTTCTGTTAACAACATTACTCCATCTGCATAATACTTTTCTGCAATGTTCACTAACATTCTGTTTTTTATTGCCTTACACAACATTTCATTTCACTTATTAACATCTTTCACTCATCCTGCTGTCAAACACTCTATCTGTATTGGCTCTTCTCTGCTCCATTCTCCTCTAATCAACTCACATGAACTGCTCTCATACCTCCAATGTGTTTCTCTAAAAACTTCAAATATTTGCCACAATCCAATCAAACACACACCAAAAACATCATTTACACTCTATCTTTCTCTTATTCTCCTGTTAGCTGGTGATATATCCCCAAATCCTGGACCTCCACACATATTAAGTACACATCATTCACATTCAAAACCCTATAGAAATCCAAACAACCCCAAGCACTTCACTTGCCTCCCGTCACTCTCAAAAACACTCAGGTGTGCACTATTGAATGCACGTTCTATCTGCAACAAACTCACCTCTGTTCATGATCTCTTCCTTGCCAATAATCCCAACCTCCTCGCTCTCACAGAAACATGGCTTACTGACACAGACACTGCCTCACCTGCTGCACTCTCACACAGTGGACTCCATTTTACCCATACCCCCAGGCCTGGTGACAGACTGGGAGGTGGGGTTGGACTCCTCCTTTCCACTAACTGCACATTCACAGTTCTACCCTTCACTTCCTTTGAAGTTCACACTGTCCGCATATTCAACCCTATCTCACTGCGTGTGGCTGTGATCTATCGACCCCCCAATACATCTTATCATCAATTCCATCAACATTTCTCTGCATGGCTCCCTAATTTCCTAGCCTCTGACATCCCAACCATTATCTTAGGTGATATCTATATCTCCATCAACAATCCCTCATCTCCTGATGCCTCTAAGCTCTTCTCCCTAACCTCATCTCTAGGCCTCTTCCAATAGATTGATTCACCTGCACACAGGGATGGAAATTGCATTGATCTTATATTCTCTAAACTGTGTTCTGTGTCTGATCTAACTAACTCCCCTCATCCCCTCTCAGACCATCACCTTGTCACCTGCAAACTTTCAACTACCACTCA